>JAFVLL020012579.1:0-10088 GCA_021397915.2 Tor tambroides | reverse complement strand
GGCCGGGTAAAAAAAAAAAAAAAAAAAAAAAAAAAAAATGAGCAAACCAAAGTTTGATACACTGCTATGAAAACACTAGTAGCTATATTTACATGCACCCAAATCTGTTAGTAATCAAATTGATCATTCAGTCCAATTGAAAAGCCTTTATGTAAACACCTCAGTCTGTCCAACTGAGGTTGATCCAAATTAAATTTTCATTGGACTGAACATGGGGCACTTAAACAGGATTTGTTTGAAAAACATAAATGCACAAGTAAATAAAAATATGAATCAGATGGCAATATTTAGAGTTCATAGAAACTTAAATTGGATCTGATTCATTTGGCTTAATGAAAATGAGTGCATGTAAACATAGCTGTTGTATAAACCAATACTGTGCAGATTCAATGCATTGTAACGTCAGGTGAGCTTCTGCATTGCTGAAGGAACTGGTGGTGTTTTGTGTGTGGAGTTAGCTGTGAGCGAGGGGTGGGGATGTCGAGCCCCCCGGTTTCACTGCAGACGGCACATTCCAGGCTCAGCTTTGATAAGACACAGGGCAGTAGAAGACAAGGAGTCAGTCAGCGGTGGGGTCCACAGCAGGCCAATGATTAATCCGGCCCCAATCATTAGTGGACTCCAAACTCTCACAGACGCAGAAGAGAGACGAGGACCAGCCCCGACTCACAGACACATGCGTTCCAGAATCTAGGGGAATGTGGGAAAGCGTTTTCACATGGTAAAAGCATCAAAATCATCATGCTTACATGTGCAAATCTTCAGAACTGCCAATTTATGATATATTTATGTGCAACAACTCAAACTGGACATGATTTTTAACGCTATAAAGCCTTACTTCTAAAGCCTCTAAATTACCAACATAATCAAAATTTTCCTGAAACAACCTGTAGTACACAGTCCACTGCATGCCTTCTGTTGCCAGATTGGTACTTTATACTTTTTACCAAGTAAAAATCCTTTGAGTATAATAGTAAAAATGCCCTCCTTCAGGTTGTGGCACATGTGTCTTTTTGCTGTGAAATCTTACTGATTTTTAAAAATTAAAAGTAAGAAATACTTTTGTATTGCTAGTAATATTTCAAGATGAACACTTACTTGACTCAAGCAACTTAGGTTTACTTGAATATTTTGAGGACTACTTGATTATTTTGGCTTTTGAGGAGTGTTTATTTGTTCATCTCTCTCAATCATCACTAACTTTAAGACATTATTGGGAGATATAGAGTGACAACTGATATGTATATGCTTTTTTGTAACTAGTCTGCTGTCATACAGATCTCATTGATTTACATTGAACACTTTCAGAATTTCATCTTACTTTTCGGCCATATAAATATCAACAACTCAACTAAACTGCATATTTTTTGCTCAGTTTGGGCCTCTGAATAAAACTGAGATTGAGTATGAGCTCCATATTCTCCTATATCATACTATATGAGCCTGATGAATCAAATATGATACTCAACACATGCAAACTTAAAATAATAATAATGACTGTCTTGAGGTTAAAAAAAGAAAGAAAAAAAAACTTCCATTTCGCAAAATTATTTTTCTGACTTTTATTCCATATGTCAGGCTTTAGAGAGTTAAATATAATAATTGAACCCTTCGACCCTTTTGTTAAGATAATGCATCTTACTGTCCTCGATTTGGACCCAGGTTTGGAGATAGAAGGCAGCTGCAAGATTACAATACATCTCAAGCTGTGTTTCTCCGGTCCCTTTGGTCCCCTTGATCCCGCCGGCTCCCGCCTGACCTGGTTCCTCCACTGCTGAGTTTTGATTAGTTGTTCATCAGTTTCATTAAAAGGAAACCTAACCTGTGCACTCGTTCTTACAGTGATGGATTCCCTAAAGCAAGTCTGTGAAGCCCTGAGACTCCACATGAGTTCCTGGTACCATTTAGCATTAGCAAACACAGGAAGGAGTGTTGCAGGGGTCACTGTGTGTGTGTGTTATTCTGTATGAACCTGCACTACAATCCATTTTTATACATCTTTCTGTTCTTTCCTTTTGAGGTAGAGTTGTTTAGGGTCACTGGATGGTTTGAACTTCTGAGGGGTTTTTGTTTGGTTTGGGCTCTTTCTCACCTTGACCTCTTCACCCTGTTCAAACACTCTCCACCGCCAACACAACACCATCCAAGCCATCAAGTGTTGAAAGAAAGGCTGGTAAGCAAGTAGGCAATCAAAGTCCAGTAGTCTGCTGTCCATGACCAGCCCAAAACTTCCCAGCATGCTTGACTGTGTCAACACATTAGTAATGCACACGCTAACGCAAGCTTTGTGATGTCCCTGTTGTTCAAGCATTCCTCTGAAAATAAAAGTTCTGCAACTCAGTCATGACTTCTGCTGTGGATTTTTGAGAATGTTTAACTGTTTTAGTTGAAAGAATTGCATTATCAGGTATCTGGAGTTTGATTGGTGTGGTTGTTCTAGAATTTTAATCAGTTGTTTCAAGCAATGCAGATATTATAATACAATGATCCATGACTTTATTAACCTAGTAATCAGGGCTTAAACTGATCTGTAAGCAGTTATGTAATAGCAATATGGTTATTTTCAATGCTATCTCATGACCAATTCGTACGTATTTTATGAGGTGGCTAATTCGTATGAATTCGCACAACATCACTCATACGATTTTGTACACTGTAAAAAATTACTGTGAATTTAACGGTAAAAGACTGTAAAAATGCTACAGTAAAAACCTGTTAAATGGTTAACGGTAAGTTCCCCTACTATATACGGTGAAAAACTGTATTGGACATTACATGTAATTTTACGGTAGTATACCATTTTTAGAAGTGAAAAAGAACATATAATTTACAATGAATAACTGTAAATTGACATTCCCAGAATTCCCTGCATTACATTTCAAATTATGTTGTTGTTGTTGTTGTTAAAATAACTGTTTCTTCTTAGTTTTTTTCTTATCAGTTTTGCACATTAGGGTTGTATTTTACACCTAATGTTGTTAAATTAATGTTTATTGCATTATTTAAGTTTCATGTGTGTTACCATGGTGGTGTTTAGTGTTTGTGTGAATGACACTGTGCACCTTCTATATATGTTAATATTTAAAAGCTGCTTGTGATAGGCTTTGGTTCATCATGTGACTTTCTCATCACCACCTGCTTTTCATGGCTATCAGTGTATTACAAAGGACTGTAATCAAAACAGATTTCAGTACTTCAATAGGTTTATATATTAACATTACATCAGTTAATGAAAATACAGCATTTAATTGTACATTTTGGTTAAAACCGTAAAACCTAAAACATTGCTACCGTGTTTTTTTACTGTAAAATTCTGGCAACCACAGCTGGCATTTTTTTTACCGTAAATTTTACGGATTTTTTTTTTTATAGTGTACGATTTGTCTAAACCCCAGTGACGGGTAGGTTTAGGGGCGGGGTTAGGTGTAGGTCATTCGTACAAATTCATATGAATTGTGCAACTTGTAAAATACGTACGATTTGGTAAAAATCGTATGAATTTGTACGAGTGAGGTCGTATGAATTTGTACGAATTAGCCACCTTGTAAAATGTCTATGAGTTGGCGTGAGATCGGGCTGGTTAGAAAAGCAATGCCCCTCTCCTATAGTGGTGGCCAAAATTTTTAGAACGCTAGTATTTTCACCAGCTAAAAATGGTTTTAAGTCAGTTATTTCTATCTTTTGCTGTAGTGTGTAAGTGGGAAATATCAGTTACATTTCCAAACATACATTTTGACATTAATTGTAATAATCCAGTGAGATTTTTGTTTGCATAAGGAGTCTGACAACAGCCAGTGCTCCACACAGAGATCTGATCTCACCATCATCATCCAGTCTGTCTGGAATGGCATGCAGAAACAGAACAAACTGAGACAGACTAAATCCAGAAGAACTGTGGCAACATCTCCAAGATGCTTCAAGAAACCTACCTGCAAAGCTTCCTGAAAAACTGTGCACAAGTGCATCTATAAGGCAAAAGCTGTTTTAAATCCGAAGGATGGTCACACCAAATGTTGATTTAATGTAGTTAATAGAAGTTAATTGATAAAGAAAATGTATTTATGACATTAATTTTGACAGCATCCTCATTTTACAGCATTTAACACAAGTGCCTAAAACTTTTCACAGTACTGTAGTTTTGCAGGTTGGTTTCTTGACGCATCTTGGAGACGTTACCACAGTTTTTCTGGATTGAGTCTGTCTCAGTTTGTTCTTTTCAATTTTTGATTCTGTGACAAAACTAATATGATTTCAGTTAACAACTGTGAGTTATGAACTGAAAAATTGGTTTTGGATTTACTTTAGAAAAAATGTTACTCAAAAATTGCTAGTAAAATTCACAAATATTTACCAAGTAATGGTAAGTAGCACATTAAATTAAACGTGAAATTTTGAAGAAGAAAGACTGAAATAGCATTTTCCCATGAAATGCATTCCAGTAATGAACTTCCAAAAACAAAATAAAAAATCATATGCTAAAATAAACATTATATTGTGTATATTTCATAACATACATTGAGAGATTTAGAAGGACATGGAAATGTGCTGGATAGTAAACTACACAAGCAATTACAAAGAAACAGCAAGTAACTTTGAATGAATGTGAACATTTTAAGTAGATTTATAATTTTGAAAAATCTTTTTTACAGTGTAGTAGGAGCACTGTACTATTTTTTTGCATTTTAAACATTTATTTTCAAGTGTCAGACTAAAACAATAGTTTAAAAAAAACAACAGACCAAGATAACGTGATTGTAGCATGGCTTCATCCAGCACGAGTTGCTCAGACTTAAAGTGATGGATGCACAAAGTATATTTAAACCTTCAAATATTCAGTTTTCACTGCGTTATCCTCAGACAGACAGATGAAGAGCGTAGCCGGATTGTGTTCGGTGTGACGAGGGCCGTGTCGCTGTGGGCCGCGGTGGGACTCCCTGCTGTTGGGTGCAGCATGTAGAACAGTGGGGGGCTGTGCTGTGTTTGTTTAAAACTCACAGGAGCCCCATTAAGCCCTGATTCCACTCATTTAGGGCTTCCACAGGCACAGGGAGCCGAGCCCCTGGGAAGCGGCACGTTGCAAGGGACACCAATTATGCGGCGGAGGACACAGGCCCGCCTGTTCCTGCTCAGGCCAGCTGTCACGTCGCAGGATGACCCTCTCTGTCAAACCCATTCAGCGGAGCGCATGGAAAGCCAGCCTAATTGGTGTTGGGCAAACAGATTTTGTCACAAAGTTGCAAAGGAAGCTAAGTAGCTGAACGTTCACATTGTCCAACCCCTGACCTGCAGATCGGGGCCGTTCCTTTATGTTCCTTTCCGTTGATTAATCACCTATGACCCCTGACTCGTCCTTGAGAGCTCGGGAAATCCAGGGCAGCAATTAAAATCAATATTCTAGCAATAAGCAGCGGCGTAAATAAGAAGTGAGCTCTTTTCTCCCTGTGGAGTGATATGATATGTACAGAGAGCCGGTAGGGGTCTTTGAGGGTTTGTTTGAGTTGTCTCCTGGTTTGTTTCAGGGGGTCTGTCATTCTCCATGTTAAAACGAGGATTTCGTGAGAGATTCACTTGACATCATTAGCTCTGGAGAAGAGCCACAATGGCTGATTGCTTGTCTTGGCTTATGAAAACACATGTTGGATCAACGCTCAGGTGAAAAGTCCGGCTGGTTTCACGCTTGTTTAACTTTAGTTTAGTTTAACTCCCTATTTCCACCTTCAGGCTCTCTTCTTTACCATCTAATCATCCAAAGTATCCTTAATCTTCATTCTATTGTAGTACTGTACAGTGAACATTTATTATTTTATTTTATTTTTTGAAGTTTTTCAGAAGTTTTATCTGATCTTTGTTCTTCATTTATGCATGAGAAATTTCCACAAAATCAGGCCATCCACAGAGGGCTGACTTCAACAAAAGGGCACTTTAATCGTTTAATAAAACAAACAACACACTGTGTGTTTAAAAAGCAGGATTAGGATGATGAATGAAGAAAGAGCGCAGTGATTGGGAACCCTGTAATAAAAGCTCATTGTGAAAAGCGAAAAACCTCATGTTGAGGTGGTTTTGTCATTCAAGATGATATTGCTACCTGATACGAGCGGCTCGTTTTTCTGATTAATTACACGTTAGCTGGGAGGTGACGTCAATAATTCGCAGTGGGGTAAAAAAAATAATCTGGGCCCGGCCACCCGCAGAACTAAAGCAGAAATAACACTGGCTGCAAATGTGTAAATATCTGCAAATTAATGACCTTCATTTCGTCTTTTCAGGTCATTGATTACAGATGAGCACACTCAATGTTAATTAAGTCTGAGAGAAAGAACAAAAGAAAGATAGCGAAATAGAAAGATATAGAAATTCCTTTGGATAGACAAAATGTTTATTTGACGACTTTACTGTATTATGTGTGTGCATGTGCATATATGCTTGTGTTATTTGCTCATGTGGTCCATGCATACTGTATATATCAGAAGCATTAGTTGACCAAACAAATTTGCATGATTATATACTGTTAAAAATGTTTAATCTACTAAAAATTGTATTATTATTATTACTATTATTATTATTACACTATAATAGACCAAGAATTTTTTTACTGTTGCATTAAATTATGTTTTCATATTTATATAAATATTTAATTTTATTTATTTTATATTCTTTTGTATATGCACACACACACACACACACTATATATATATATATATATATATATATATATATATAGAAATAGATATAATATGTTGTAATATATAAGCTGTTTTGAATTACTGAAAAAAAAACATTTTAAAATTATTTTTAAAATAAGGAAAAGTATATTCATTATTTATTATTACCTACATAAAAAAAAAGAAAAAAGAAAAATGAGAATTAATGTATTCCAAGCAATGCACACATATAAATAGATAAATGTGTGATGTGATATTATATAGCTCGGTCCTCCACCATCAACAGAGTCCAGACTCAAATTCTGCGATGACCCCAGAATATGTTTTTGTCAAAACAAACAAAGGAATTCTCCCCCAAACCATCTCTGCGCTGGAGAGGGGGGCTGTTTGGAGAGGCGGAGGCGGGTCAAGAGGCTTTTGCCATCAGTGGGAAAGTACTGATTAATTTTGAAGAATTTCTGTGAGAAAAAACGCCCCGCGCACAGTTCACTAATTACAGGCCTGCACAACGCACAACAAAGAGCTGTCTCATATCGCAAGACAATGAGGAGCCCCGAGAGAGCGAGGGAGAGTGAGAAAGAAAGAAACTAATGAGATGAATCACCTGTCAGTAGAAGAGGATTTGGGCCCCTGGTGGCCCCCGGGAGGAAGGACATGCATGAGGGCCCAAACGCTGCTCCTCACCAGACGATCTCCATCCCCCTCTCATGACAGACAGAAAAACGCCCGGCTCTGTCATGTGGTCAAAAGATCCCGCTGATGACAGCCTCACTGGGATTTATTTCATGTGCTCATTGAGTACACAAGGTCAGCGAGTAGTTTGACATGATTGTGTTAGAGTGAAGAGAAACAAACCGTGTGAATAATGCAGACAAAACATATCCACCATATTTTGCAATGCAGAAGTAAGTTATTTTCATTGAATGTGTGAGACTTCCGAATCATTAGCCGCTAAGAATAACAAGTGCATTAAACAGTAAAACTGTTTGTGCTACAAACCAGTGTGTTTAAGACTGTGATAATAAATTAAAATAATATGATAACAACTAGCAGTCTGTAATATAATGTATCATAAGAGACTGTTTTTTTCAGGTAAAATAACTGAAAGGGAACGACACCAGAAGATTCACACATATAAGTTACAAATTACTGCACCACTTTCACCTTGCAAATAAGGTGTATGTCAATATGACAAAAAAAAAACTGACTTTATTTACTTTCATCTTACATGTTCCCGGTCTTATCAAAGACTTTAGATATACAAAGACCATGCACTCATATTGTTAATGAATCGGAGAAGGTTCCATGCCAAAAATGGTAGGAAAATCCCTCTTTCAAAACAAAATAAAATAAAATAAAATAAAGTCCTTATAATTTTTTAATATGTAGCCTATTTGTTTTCTGCTGATGCCACCTATCATGTGCATATAGATTTGAATCATGCTAAATAATGCAAAGAAATAGCCAAAATGGAAAAGGCATTTTTAAAATAAAATCTTGCCTATAGTAAATGAAGCAATTTAATCCTGGTTAATGTAATAATAATAGATGTGAAAAAGAAGCATTTCCCATTGTGATTCATGGAGATCAAACCTGACCTTTATCTTCACGTCCCATTCAATACTTACACTACAAACTCAAAAGTTATAAAGCTCTGACTCCTTTCTGATATGAAAAAAAAAAATCTCTTTTCATGTTCCAGCTGATTGCTGATGGATAAACTCAACCTGTATCTTTACTCTGAAATATGTCACATGCAGTGAAATCAAACTCACAATGACTTAGAATTTGACAGAAATTCCACACAAGTGAAGGAAAAATATAAACTACCACTAAAAGGTTTGTGGAGAATGGGATTTTTATTTATGTATTTTTCTTTTCTTTTCCTTTTCAAAAATGCATTCCCTTAAAAGTGACAGTAAAGACACTGTTACAGAAGACTTCAAATAAATGCTGTTCTTTTGAACATTCTAATTATCAACAATCCTGAAACAAATGTTCCACAGTTTCACAAAAATATTAATCAGCACAGTTTTCAACATTGATAATAATAAACGCTTCTCAGCAAATCAGCATATTAGAATGATTTGTGAAGGATCATGTGAAGCTGAAGACTGGAGTATTGATGCTGAAAATTCAGCTTTGACTCACAGGAATAAATAACATCATAAAATATATTCAATTATAAAACAGCTATTTTAAATTGTAATATTTCACAATATTACTGTTTTTACTGTATTTTTGATCAAACAAATGCAGCCTTGGTGGACAAGAGACACTTACCAACCCCAAACCTTTGAATAGTAGTTTATATATGGAATTCTGGTCATCTTTCTAGTTGTTTCTTTTTCCATTAATGGTTCTCCACAGATCTTGAATACTTGACTTTCATGAAGCACATCTCAGATGTTTCTCAGAATAGTTTTCTGCAAGCACATATGTAATCCTATAAAAACAGTTCTCCACTACACGTATGTGAACGGTCGTAAAGACAGTGAGAGAATCAAAACGCTCTCTGTGTGTTTGACAGTTTGAGCAGGGAGGCCAATTGTGGTCAGATTCACTGAGAAGGGAGACGAAAGTTTGCGGTGTCTGAGCGGTTTCGCGAAAAAAAGGAAAATGACACTCAAAGAGCCGTGACAGTTAGGATTATATTAGAGGTCAACCTTTATTTGGTTTCGCATGTTTGTTCCTCCGCAAAACCCTGAGGCGAAGTGAAATAATATTTAAGGAGACAAAGGTTGTTCTGTGTCAAGAATAGAGGGCCACCAAATTTCTGTTGACATGGCCCTTTATTAAGTGTGTGGTTGCTGAGGAGAGCAATCCGAGGAACATTTGGCCTCTCGCAAAATCTAACCCGACCGTTGAGAAACGTTCTGCGCAACAGTGACCACCGTGCTGCGGCACGCACCTTATTTTCTGCTTGTCACTCGTGAAAGAAAACAAGTGCTGACTGGCAGCCACCAGGCGTGGAAAACATGACCCTTAGTTACGGCTTTTACCGAAAGCTGACCCAAGAGTGCAATATTTTTAAAAGGCAAAAGACTGGTCAACTAAAAGAGAGCAGAAGTAGCGTCCTAGACAGTCATGCACTGCTGGAGTCTCCTGTGATGGAGTCAGCGCTTCTTTTGCCTAAGAATAGCTGTCGGCTGCTGCGGTGAGTTCACAGAGCCTGAGAGAAGCGGCTACAGAGAGATTGTATGATTCATTTCAACATGTTGGGTCAGTTCCAGGGTCATCCTACACTGATCAAAGGTTACGGCAAAGGAGTTTGGAGTTAAACACTTGTTGATCTTTAATGTTCAAATGTCAGATTATTATTTAAAAGTTTGTGGACGGTAAGATTTTTTAATGTTTTTGAAAAAAAAAAAAAAAAAAGTCTCTTATGCTCACCAAGGCTGCATTTATTTGACCAAAAGTACA
>JAFVLL020012578.1:0-16754 GCA_021397915.2 Tor tambroides | reverse complement strand
CTGCACCGCATCAAAGGGACGATGGACGGGGCCATGTACCGTCAGGGCCAGGGCATTGAAAATGGGTCGTGGATGGGTATTCCAGCATGACAATGGCCCAAAACACACGGTCAAGGCAACAAAGGAGTGGCTCAAGAAGAAGCACATTAAGGTCCTGGAGTGACCTAGCCAGTCTCCAGACCTTAATCCCATAGAAAACCTGTGGAGGGAGCTGAAGGTTCGAGTTGCCAAACGTCAGCCTCGAAACCTTAATGACTTGGAGAGGATCTGCAAAGAGGAGTGGGACAAAATCCCTCCTGAGATGTGTGCAAACCTGGTGGACAACTACAAGAATCGTCTGACCTCTGTGATTGCCAACAAGGGTTTTGCCACAAAGTATCAAGTCATGTTTTGCGATGGGATCAAATACTTATTTCACTCATTAAAATGCAAATCAATTTATAACTTTTTTGAAAAGCGTTTTTCTGGATTTTTTGTTGTTATTCTGTCTCTCCCTGTTCAAACAAACCTACCGTTAAAATTATAGACTGATCATTTCTTTGTCAGTGGGCAAACATACAAAATCAGCAGGGGATCAAATAATTTTTTCCCTCACTGTATATGGTAATATAATTGTCAGCTCACAGTGTGTAAATGAGTAGCAGAAGTGCGGCTGGAGGCTTTGAGCTCCTGGATGCAGATGTAACTCTGTCTGACAGGGCCGGCCTCATGCGGAGGATTATGTAAGAACCCCAGCTGTGAGCCATAGAGCTGCTCTATGGAAGCTTCTATGACCCCGGCCATCGTTAGGGATTAGATCAGAGACAGAGGGCTTTAACACACTTTCCCCACCTTTATTCAGCTACAGTCATCACAAACAACTGATTGCTTGTTGGTTTAAACGATTTCGGTCAATAGTGAAAGAACAGAAGAGGTTGCAATCCACAATGTTTTGAAAAACACAGGCTGATCAGTTTATGATAGGATAAATGTTTTCTTATGGGGAAATGTTAGAAATATAGCTTCTTTTTTTTTATCTTGTTTTGTTTTATTTTTCACTGTAGTTCTTTGTAATGAAAGAACAGTAGTGACTGCAGTCCAGTATTTTTTTAAAAAAATACAGGTTGATCAGTTTATGATGGGATAAATATTTTATGAGAAATGATAGAAATGTTGCAAATGTACAAATGTTTTGTACTATTTTATTTTATTTAGTTGTATTTATTAGTGGTTCTCTGTAGCAAAAGAACAGAAATAATTGCAATCCAGATGTTTTGAAAAATACAGGGTGATCAGTTTATGGTGCGATAAGTGTTTTGTTATGGGAAAAGTTAAACATGTAGCTATTTTTATTTTGTTTTGATGGGATAAGTATATTGTTGGGGGAAATGTGGCTTGTTTTATTTTATTTTATTTCTCTTTGTTTATCTGTGGTGGAAGAACAAAAACAATTGCAATCCAGAATATTTAGAAAAATACAAGCTGGTCAGTTTATGATGGCATAAATATTTTGTTATAGGAAATGTTAGAAATGTTGCTTTTTATTTTATTTTGTTTTGTTGGGATAAATGTTTTGTTAGAGGAAATGTGGCTATTTTATTTTATTGTTTTATTTTTTATTTTTTTTCTCTGTGGTATTATCAAAGCATTGTTTGTTTGAGCATCCTGACCAGCCTGTTTTGGGAAATGTTAAAAATGTAGATTTATTTTCTATTTTATTTTGTTTTGAAGGGATAAATGTTTCATTAAGGGAAATGTGACCTATTCTGTTCTATTCTATTCTACTCTATTCTATTCATCCGGACCAGCCTGCAGATAATCATTGATATTATATCAATTACTAGATGTTTAATACAGCAAATTTAGTGGTTATAGTGCCACCATAACTAATCCTCAAATCCTTGTTTACATCTTTTATCGTTTATCTTATGGTTTTAAAATGTAATACGATATTAATAATTAATTACACACAGAAATTTACCAAAGTTATGATCTGAGTGATTGTTTGGATGCTACAGGCCGTCAGTGTCCTCGTTACTAGCGTCCATTTGTGACATTAGAGCAGTGGTTTTCAATCCTGGTCCTGGGGACCCACTGCGCTGCACATTTTGTGTGTCTCCCTTATTTAACACACCTGATTCAGATCATCAGCTCATTAGGAGAGAAATCCATGTACTGAACTGAGTATGTCAGATGAGGGAGACATACAAAGTGTGCAGAGCAGTGGGTCCCCAGAACCAGGATTGAAAACCACAGCATTAGAGTATTGCGTTGGGATATGCCAATGATTCTTAGCGCTGATAATCCACCAGCCGTTCCCTCCCTCTGTCTCTGTTCACTCTCAATCACTGCTTTGGCTTGATTGTGTACTCTCGCTCTCTTCCCCACCCCCTCCGCTGTCTTTTCAGGGGATTACACAGAGACATGTCGTGTACGTTTAGCACATCTGTCACTCCATCCCACCATGCTGTGCGATCAATCTAGCATGAGCTCACTGGCCCTAACAGGAGATGCAGTTATGAACCATTTCAAATGGCCTCCTCTACATTTTAATTACCTAGTTACTTAAGGACACTTTAATAGTTGCGCCCTTTCAAGGCAACCATATTGTCACATGAGGTATATTCAAATTTTAAGAACTTTGTCCACAACAATTCACTGCTAAAATGACCTTCCCTTCAGGAATAATAGTTTTCAGCATGTTTATGTTTCCAATAGACCCATAATTGAACAGTTGTTGGGCTGTGGGGACATAATGATGTCCTTATTGCTGTAAGTGTCTTCACCTTGGACAGGCATTGTCAGCTTCGGTTTTGACAGTGTCACAGCTTTAATAGGAGATAATCGACTCTCAAAACCGGAGTTGTTTTGTTGGACAATAGTCAAACTACAATATGAATTGACCTGAGGTACTTGTCAACTGTGAATATCTTTTGGTAATTACATTGCGATTTTTTTTTTTTCACAAGGGTTATGAGAGTTCGTAGGAACCCTAGTTTGTTGGTACACCACTTTAAGCTGGTTTAAGGTATTTTTGCGATTAGACAATCAGTGTGAGAGCTGTAAAGGGAAATAATCACCTCACAAAATGATAATTGTTTTGTAGGACCGTAATCACAACATAAATTGACTTGTAAAATGTGAATAATAAAATAAATGAGACCTTTCTGTAATTACGTTGAGTTTCTACAAAGGTCATGGGAGTTCGTAAGAACACAAGTTTGTATGTATACCACCTTAGATTGTTTTAAGCTGTTTTTACCATAAGACAAAAGGGAGATAATCGCTTCAAAAAATAAATTAATTAATAAATGATAATAAAATAAAACAATACTTTTCAGTAATTGTGGAGTTTATTTACAAGGGTCATGCTGGAGTTCGAAGGATTAAAGATTCTTAGTATGTGTTTGTAGTGTGTATTGTAAAAAAGCAATGTGTGAATGTTATGCTACATGCTAATATGCTAAATGTTAAATTCATTAGCTGATAACTGAGCTATTCCTTGTTTGAACCATGCTAATGCTAGCAAATTATGAATGTCCTACAGTAAAAATGGCTTAAACAATATGCGGTGTACCACCTTCAGCTATTTTAAGATGTTTTTACCTCAGGAAAACATAACTTCTGTGTCAGTTTAAAGGGACATATTTACCTCACAAAATGAAAGTGCAAACTTCAAGAATTTTGTAGGACAATAGTTGAACTGCAACATGAATTGACCTAAGGTACTTGTCAACTATGACCAATAAAATAAAACAAGACCTTTTGGTAATTACGTTAAGTTCATTTAACCTACAAGGATTATGGGAGTTCAAAAGATCGAAGGTGCTTATTGAGTGTTTTTGCTGTATTTGCTGCTCATGTGTAAATGTTATGCTACATACTAATATGCTAAATGGCGAATTAATTAGCTGATAGCTGAGCTTCCTTGTTTAAACCGTACACTTATTATTGTCCTGTTGTAAAAAAACACTTAAAATAGGTACACCACCTTTGACTGTGGTGTTTCTACCACAGGACAATCATAATTTGTAACATTGTGTCAGAGTTTTAAAAGAATGATACTGAGAGTTTGTTCAGTTCAGAAGACCATCTGTTTTAAACCAGTTTTAAAGGGTTACTCCACCCCAAAATGAAAATTTTGTCTGTAATTACTCATCCTCATGTCGTTCCAAACTCGTAAGACCTCCGTTTATCTTCGGAACACAAATTAAAATATTTTTGATGCATTCTGAGAGCTGTCTGGCCCTCTCATAGACAGCAAGAATCCTTACACGATCAAAGTCCAGAAACGTAGCAAGCAGATTGGTAAAATAATCCATGTGACATCAGCGGTTCAACCGTAATTTTACAAAGCTAGAAGAATATTTTTTGTATGCAAAGAAAACAAAAATAACGACTTTATTCAACAATTTGTCTCCTCCGCATCACCGTAGCGCCATTTTGGAGAGTATCCATTGAGCGTAAACAGCGTATGCTGTTCTGTGTCAGCCGCACCACACGGATACGCTATGGCGCTACGGTGACACGGAGGAGACGAATTGTCTTAGGGGTTTGGAACGACACGAGGGTAAGTAATTAATGACAAAATTTTCATTTTGGGGTGTAGTAACCCTTTAAGACCAGCAATCCATACCTTGCGAAAATTAACCATGGTTCCACTACAAATCAAACCAAAAAAACTATGGTTACTATAGTTAAACCATGGTAACCACAAATTAAGCATGGATTTGCTACACGAACCATTACCATGGTATTTGCAGTAAAACTGTGATTATACAAATGGCAATCAATACGCCAAAAAACATGGTTACTACACATTTACTATAGTAAAACCATGGTTAATTTTCTTAAGGGATGGTGAATTTGTTCAAGAAGGATGTTCTTTTCAGGCAATATTTTACGTCACGTTAGACAATAAGCATTATCTGTCTCTTTTGAACCATCTCAGTGGCCAACTACTGAAAACTGCTGAACATCCTGGATCTTTGTAAATAAAAAATTGAAAATCGTAGCTCCTGATCATCATCTTCACAACCTGTGGTTTGTAATCCTGTAGCTGTGCTTTCCTGAGCTCACAGGGGGTATAAATGGAAAACCTTTCTGTAGATCTTGTAGTAATTACTTTAAGTTTATGCTGCTCCATGTGTGAATGTTGTGATACATGCTATGCTAATTGGCAAATTTAAGGCCTAAACTGAATTATTCCTTGTATAAACGTTGCAAAGTTGACTAATAAGATGTGGTAAACATCTTAAAAACAGTCTAAGGTGGTTTGCTGATTTTAGCTGACTAATAGGCTGGTCAAGTTTAAGTTTAAGTTGTTAAAAGTTAGTCAGCTTGGAAGATTAGCTCACTGACCAGCTAAATCAGCCAAACACCATCTTTGCCAGGCGGGGAGAACATCTAGACCACCTGAAGATCAGTTTGGTCCCATTGGGAGAACAGCTAACTGTTTTAATCCACCAGAAATCCATGGTAAGTGAAATTTTTCAAGTCAGTATATTTCATGTTTAGTAACCACTATCTATTTTTCTTCAGTTTTCTCAGCAGACAAGAATTGAAGAACTGCAGAAGCATCTCCTGATGGCAGGTAAATACAGTGTATGAATTCATAGTTCCTGTTCTTCATCTGTGGGGCACAAAAACAGGTTTGTAATCCCGTATATTTGCTTCTCTGGGCTCACAAGGGGTATAAATGGAAAATCGGTTGGTTGCGATGCATTGGTCAGTCCCTCATTAAGTAATGTGATTAGCAGTCAGTGGGTGGATGCACCAAACATGACGTCAACAATGGAGACTGCCCTAATCTGCAAAACACAGATTTCATAGTTTTCAAGTTTTCTCCTACTATTTTTCCTCTAGTTAGAGCTTTTGATTGATAAATGCATTGACTGTTTTCACTTTTATTGTGTGGAAAAGAGAAAGCCACAGCCATCTGCCTCTCAGTGTAGATGGCCGCATCTTAATCCAGATTATGGCTGCAGCATAAACGGGTTTTTTTTTTTTTCTGGCCGCCATTACTAGTCAACAGTGTGTCCTTGATAACAGACAGGCAGGTCGGTTAGCCTAGCTCCAATTAGACCACCAACAATCCATCTGAGGGACCTCTCTGGACTTTCTCCAAAAGAAATCACAACTTGACGTCAAGCTTGAGTCTCCAGCGGGGTAAAAAATAATGGCATTTCTTATCAAAAGTATGGTGGGGAACCCACTGAAGGGAATGGGATTTGGAGGAGGAGAAGAAAAGGCTGAGGAGGAGACCCCCAAGGACCCTGCAGCGGCCGCCGGTATGACTAGAGAAGAATATGAGGAGTACCAAAAACAAGTAGTGGAGGAGAAGTAAGTATAGTTTGGGCCCCTCAGGCCCTATTTGTGCTTACAGTACATACTTAGCATTTAATGACCTTGACAAAGTAAATGAAGAATCTTGCATATGCTGTCATGCGTATTAAATTCTGTATTTATCTCTTTGGAGATTTTTTGCTCTTAGTGAGATTAATGCATTATTAATTTCAATTGATAGCATTTCGGTTCTGGATCCTATTGCGTCTTCCACCCTTAAAGCTGATGATACATCACAGAAATGCTGTAATTCAAATAAAAACAGCAATGCTGTCTACTGCAAAGGGAGCTGCAGAGATTATCAGAGCAAGAGCATGATGCAGACTTAATCTTAAAGGCATCTGATATTCTCCATGATGATGTATTCATGCGAACACCTGCACCTTAACTCTCTCGGGTGTAAAAAAAAAAGATGATAATGTCAGTGATTAAAGATGAACAGACTCCATGTTGGTATCAGAAAGTAAGCGTCAGGTGCTAGCTGCTAATCAGTCCTAAGAGCAGAGCTTAGCGTGGGTTATCCTGGCCTTGTTGATCTGGATAATGCTATTTTTAGAAGCAATCATGGTAGAGAGTGAATAATGAAAGTATTGGAGAATGTTAGACCGCTGCATATATAAAATATGAAATTTATTTATTTATTTCCAGGCCACAGTTGGCAACCATTTTGTCTGTTGTCAAAAAGACCTAGCTGATATTTATTTATGACTAATTCATAAATTATGACTCTTGCAGTGTAACAATAGAAGTCTGATTTAATTTAGCTATCTATTTTGATGAACACATTCTGTTGACTATAAGTAATGTTGCACTTACACATCTATTAAGTCTAACTAGAGTGTTAGTAGAGTATTAGTAGACCGTTAGTGTTAAGGTTAGATTAAGTTGACGTATTTGCAAAGTTACTTACAGTCAGTATAATATCTGTTGGGAGTATCACAATAAAGAGTTAGCAGATATTAATCAGACAGTCTACTAATACTCTAATGAGAGATAGTTGACATGTAGATGCAGTGTTACTTATTGTCAGCAGTTTATAATTCAGTGTTGCTTATAAACAGTGAACGTGATTACAGAGAACCAGGTTAACACATGGAATGATGGTGTTCACTCCGGTCATGAAATCTTTGCATATATCCTAAAAAGTATATGCAAACTAAAATACATTTTGAATAAGAAAAAAAAAAATCTGTTTCATATATATGGCTTTTGAATAGAGATTTTATAATCAATAGTTGTACAGGAAAAAGCATCTGAAACATGCTAATCCCAAGAGTTGGTATTATTCATGTTCAAAAGAGATGAGATAACAACTCACATCGGCAGGCTCACTTAAGTAGAAATATGCCTAGGCTAGAAACAGATGATTCATACAGTAAACATACATGTCTACTGTGAGATTACATTTAAACATCTGAAGATCTTCAGATCAAACATCCACAGGATTTTATTATTTAGTTGTTGCTGGTAAACTAGCTAAGAGCTTTGCTTCAAGTATAGCCATAGCACTGCCAGAACAATACTGTAAGCATCCTGAAGCTCTTTATCTGGAATTAAGCTGTGGTGCTAAACCCCGGAGGTTATTTTATTTTACTGCTGCAGTGTTTTGTCACGCATGGATTTTAAAACAAACTGTTTGTGCAATGCATGTTTTCCACTGAATTATACATGTGTACCGTGGTATGTTTTTTGCATGAAAATCACAGATTTGTATCCACTGTATTACATATATATATATATATATATATATATATTTTTTTTTTTTAAAGATAGATTAATATGCTGTGTTTTTTTAGCACATGATAACATGTTGTCAAAACATTTCTGATCCACAGAATGGAAAGAGATGCAGACTTCTTGCACAAGAAAGCAGAGAGGGCGACTCTGAGGGTTTGTCTACGTGAAAAATACAGACTTCCTAAAGTAAGAGCCATTTTGCCACTTCTCAAATCCAAAAAGAATCTATTTTAACAAGGAAATGTTCTTCAGTTGCCAATTGGTATTACTTTTTTTTTCATCTGGATTAAGGTTATAACTCACATACATTACCATTCAAGTTTGGGGCCAGTACATTTTTTATATTTTTTAAAAGGCTCCTATGTTCACAAAGCCTGCATATTTATCAAAAATACAAATAGCTACCAAAAACTGTAATTGTAATAATATGCTACAATATTTCACAATTTAAAAGGACTATTTTCTATTTTAATTTAAACCGATGAAACTATTATTCCAGTCTTTAGTGTCACGTGGTCCTTCAGAAATCATTCTAATATTAAAATAATTAGTTGAAACCATCTCTAGCATTCCTAATTTGCATGTGGCTCCCACACACACGCAGTTTCTCCCATACGGATGCTTTGTTTGGCTTTGAGTTCTTGGCACTTCTGATAAATAAGCTAACCAGATTAAGAGAGTGAACTGAGGTCTGCACAAGCCTCCCATCCATATTGGCTTTCCTCAACATCTGTTCGCCTTACAGCTTTATTCTCTCTCTTAAATCCCTAATGCAATAATGCAAAAGACTAACATACAGATAGTAAAGTCTAAAATGTTGGATATTTAAATTAGAATTGTGTATAACACCCCAAATGCATTGGCTAAGCCAGTGTAAGGCTAGTCGGAAGTAACTAAATTCACCAATGATCCACATTTCTTTTACCATTTATGAACATTAGTGGAACTGTGTTTGATAATAACATGGTGTGTATTTACCCCTCAGAGTGAGCAGGATGACAACATGATCCAGATGGCAGGAGATGACGTGGACGTTCCCGAGGAGCTGCTGAAGATGGTGGATGAGGATGCCACGGAGGAGGAGGAGAAGGACTCCATCCTGGGACAGATGCAGAACTTACAGAACATGGACATGGATCAGATAAAAGAGAAAGCCAGTGCTACACTGACAGAGATGAAGTCCAAGGCTGAGGAGAAGTGTTCTGTCATGTAGTGGTTTAGCAGATTCACACATTTCTACAAACCAGGCCAGGTTTTTGATACAAAACCAGGTCGGGTTTTTGAAATACGGTTTTGAAAAACTTTTTTTGACATGTCTTTCATTTGAAAGCATGTCAGGAGAAGTCACTCAAGTTCTACATTCCCAAAAGCTGCAAGATCGTGGCTCTAGATCAGCTTTTCAGCTTTTCTTGCTTGGTCCCAATTTCGCTGTAGGACTTTTTCTTTCGTATGTGTTGTTTGAATAAATGATGTTGTAGTATATTCCCTCCTTTTCCTTTTTTTTGCAATATTACCTGTAAATATATCTAACAAACATCTAACTTGAACCTGAGGTGGAGAAGCTATGTTTAAATCCCCCTCCTGCTTTTTTGCACAAGGGATGAGACGAATGTTATGCTGTTATTTCTTGTTCATTTTTTGACAACAAACCGTCAAGCATTGACACATATGATATTGTAATACTCATTAGGATTCTTTAGTCATATGTATTAAGTTTTTATGTGAGGTAAATAGTCATGAATAGTATTGTAAACATTATAAACACATGAATAAAACAGTCGATTAAAAAACTGAGTCTGCCATGCATTTGTGATCAAAATAAGTACACGTCTGTGAGATTTTCTTGGCCATAATAACTTATTGTGTCACCATGTAGCTTTATATTTACAAGAAAACAACTAAATCCGGTAAAAAGGGTCTATTGAGCAACTTGCATGAAAAGTTGTTACCACATGACTAGACAGGAGAAAAATATATGAATGTAAATTCATGTTTATTGAAAAAGAAGGGCTTTGGACTTAAAGATTACCTGCTAATAGGATCATCAGGTCTGGGACAAGTTAAATGCCTTCACTAGACATAGTAACATTGCAATCTTGTGTCTTCACATTATGTGACCTCATATTACTTATTTTTATTTATTTGTTTAATTTCAATTGTTTTTTTTTTGTCATGCCAATGCAGTAAAAAACAGAAACCAAAAAGTTAATTTAAAAACCTATAAGGTACAAAAAAGTAGGCTACAATAATATATGAATATAATCATTGAATGAATGAATAAATAAATAAAAAGTCATTTTTAAAGTGCTAATCAACACATTCAAAGATTCTTGTGTTTTTGTTTTTCGAATATGTGTGTGTGCGTCTGTGTATCTTTGAATAAATCTGGAAATACCAACATTATCTGTTGTAATTAGGGAAAAGCCAAGCAGTTGAAAGGATTTGTGCTGTTTTGGATAGAGGGGGGAAAGTGTGTAATCCCCTCAAACCAGCGTGTGTCCTGCGGATTATCAGACTGCTGTCAATCTTTGTTCGGAGCTAATTACACGTATCCATTCAATATTGAGGAAGTTTGCAAATTCTTCCAATTAACTGCACCTCAATTGTAGGCTAGCTCTCAGGGGTCGCGCGCTTGCTGCTTGAGATCGCGTTTTGTTCATGTAACAAAATCCCCTAATGGCCGAAACCACTCCACGCTCGAAGTGTAGGCCTAAAGTAGTCCTTGATGGTGTTTTATCGTTTTAGAGTTGTAATTAGTTAGTTAGGCTGCTTAAATGTTTGACCACCAAAACTTATGATCATTTCATTCTACCGATGCCAATTTAACAGTTTTATCTATAGACTTAGCCTATTCCGTTCGTTATTAATTGATTTAATTTCAGTGTTTTGTCGTTCACAGACTAAATAACATTTAATTTTCTCCTAGAAATTATGTATAAACTAAACTTTATTTTATTTTATATTATATTTATTTATTTTTATATAGATAGCCTAGCCTAGAAGACTATAATTTTAGTTAGGCTACAACATTTAATTACAATGATAGTTTAACCCTTGTAAATCGCGGAGTGTTAAGATAGCACATTTTGCTTAAATGTCTGTAACTCAATGTTAATTTTATTTTATTTTATTTTTTTATTTTATTTTATCTTTGTGCCGTGTTTCAAACTTTGATGTAGGCTACTATTTCCATATTTAGCTGCAACGAATTATAGGCTATAAAAATACAACTTAAACTGTGTAAAATAATATCAAATAAAGAGTAGTCGTATTATTTCATTTTAAACATTTTGTATCTGTAGCCAATAAAATGAAACAAATATAGAAATAGGCCTAGAATATGTGTCGGCCACTCTCACAAACTTGGCAAAATGCCATTAATTAATTAATTTATTTATTTATTTGTCCTGTAAATCGCGCTTATTTCCAAACAGAGACATTCAGCTTATGCTACTGTCACCTCTAAGGGAGTGATAAATTCGTAATTTCACTTTAACATGGAATTTCCTTCAAACAGTGTCAGAAAAACTTTTAAAAACTTTGTCATTTGTTGTATTTTAATTTTATTTTATGTTTGATTTATTTTTCTGAAAATAGCATAGAATAGGCTACACATAACTATTTCGGCGCGAATGTTACAGAACAATTTTATAAACTACCATTTTTAATGGCATTTGCGCGTACAGAGATCTTGATCTGTTTCGGTCCCAAAGATGTAATCCCAGCCTGAGTTCCTCTTATTTCTACAGGCCATCATGATCAAGACATCTGGAGTGGGAAAAGATGATTTAAGATTTATGTAAGGCGGTTTATAAAGCTGCCATTATGCCCACAAGGATCTCTGGGAGGAGTTAAATGCTCAGGGACAATACTACATTCCTCACTCCGGCCAGTCTGACGTTTCTTGACGTGTCGAAGGGGATGTCACTCACACAATAGAGTCCCGGTCGAGGGGGATCCATATAAGGCCCCTGGGGGCCACTGCATCCTCAGTGTGTGCAGGACCACTACTGGAGAAAGTTGCTTCTGCTGGAACAGCCTGGACTATTGGAAATAGAGTGTATTGCATAGGAAAACAGGGGGAATCCTTAGTGCTTTCTTTTTTTCTCAAACTAAACGTTCGATGAGGCTTGTTGGATCTCAGTCCCAAGACATGGAAGAGCGTCTCTCCCCATCCGCGCGCTTGGTTCGCAGTCCTGGATCCCAAACGAGGATCCACAGCATCGAATCCATTTTGGGATTTAAAGGAGAGAATATCTTCCACCCGGCGTTTTCTTATGGATCCGGGAAGCCGATCAAAGACACTGAGCATTTGTCTTCCCCCAAAAAGGACTCCAAAAACTTTGATGGTGAGCTTCGCAAGTGACATTTTTCTGGGTTTAAAACTGGACGTTTTGGCAGCACTTTATACGAAATTTTATTTTTTTAAGTCATGAATAAATATCTACAGGTAGACATTAGAATACTGATACAGAAGTCTATATGAAATCTGAAAAGTTTTAAGTTTTTTATTTAAATTGAAAACGGAAAAAAGAAGTTTAAAAAGTTTTGAGAAAGTGAAGGGAAAAGAAACTAAAAGTGTTAAATTTCTATTTTATTTGAAAAATTCTAAAATATAATTAATCAAATATGACGACGTCAAAATATATGATGCTGTTAGATATATGAATAACAGTTTAATGGCTTTTTAGTGTTCTCATGTGATGTTAAAAAAGGAAAAGAATTGTAATAGGCCTACGTGAATTTAAATTTAAATAAAGTCACACATTCTCAAGGAAAACTGCATTATTTTTCTACAGGTGTCTGTAGATCCGCCGTCGTGGTCAGTCCGGATCTACCGGATGTGGATGGTGGTAAATTGTCGGATGATGAAAATCCCAAGAAAAAGCACCGGCGGAACCGGACCACGTTCACCACCTTCCAGCTGCACGAGCTCGAGAGAGCGTTTGAGAAGTCGCATTATCCTGACGTGTACAGCAGAGAGGAGCTCGCGCTCAAGGTCAGCCTGCCGGAGGTTCGAGTGCAGGTGAGCACAGCATACACCACACATGATGGATGTATGTGAGAATAAGAATGACACATGCTAGGAATAGGAGCACTTTATTTAATAGATCACTGTTCAAAACCTTTTATCATTGATCCCTTCTGTTTGCAAAGTTAATTAAAAAATATTTCTAGCACAAATTCAAGGCAAGGGATCATATTTTCGTTTTATAAATAATAATAAAATAATAATAAAATAGTATAGACAAAACGCAATATGAATTGAAGGAACCAGGGCATTTATTTCTTGAAAATTTAATGACAAATAGCATTTGTTTAAGAAATAATACAATTAAAAACTTTAGAAATATTTAAAGTGAATTTTAAAAACTAAATCTTGTATTCCATTCTTTAAAAGTAAAACTTGACAAATATAGATGGTAATAGATTTCACATCAGACTACTTTTCTTGGGTAGTACCAAAGAAAATTTAGCCTCTTTCTTCTTCTTGATTTTTTTGAGATATAATATTCTGATTTTAAATATTAGGCTATAAAGTAATTTTAGTGACAGCAAATAAAATATGGCTAATATATATTTGTTTTCCAATATCTAATCCTTATGTGTAGCAAATTAAGATTTGGGACATAAATAACTGGCAAAAATCATTTATAATATTGTAATATAACATTAATATGTAAAAAGTCATATAAATATAATACAATTTAATCAAATTATGAACATTTGAACTTTTTTGCAAGTGTATTTGAAAGGTTTTGTGAATTATTAATTTATAATATTGTAATATATAATCAAAATAATATAATACAATTTAATCATGAACTTGTATCTACATATATCAACTTTTTCACCAGTTTATTTGAAGGGTTTTTGCAAACTATGAACATTTGAACTTTTTTGCAAGTGTATTTGAAAGGTTTTTGAGATTTATTTATTTAGAACGTTTTGGCTAATTATGAACATTAGATCTGCACTTTTCTATATCATCCCTCACAGTTGGACATTTAAACATGTTACTGCTGCATTCTAAACTAAATCCTTCCTATGTCAAATTTCAGGTTTGGTTCCAAAACCGCCGGGCAAAGTGGCGACGTCAGGAGAAGCTGGAGGTGAGCTCCATCAAGCTGCAGGAGTCCTCCATGCTGTCCATCCCCAGATCGGGGCCGCTGTCTCTGCCGTTAGAGCCCTGGCTTACCGGACCCATCACCTCCTCCAGCTCTCCGCTGCAGTCCCTGCCCAGCTTCATCACCCCTCAGCAGGGAGTACCAGCCAGCTACACCCCTCCACAGTTCCTCAGCTCATCCACGCTCAACCACCCTCTGCCCCATATAGGAGCGGTGTGCCCCCCTCCATCAGCGTATCAGTGCTCGGGCTTTATGGATAAATTTACACTAGAAGAGGCAGATCCACGAAACACAAGTATCGCCTCGCTAAGAATGAAAGCGAAGGAACACATCCAGTCTATAGGGAAGACGTGGTAGACTGAGGAGGATGCTGACTGAGACACTCAGACTTGTTTGCATCTCCTTTAACTTGTTTGAAGAGAAGTGGTTTTCACATCTGTTTGTGGTTCAGAAAACTCCCAGAGTTGTTCATTATGGATAACAAGCTTTGTAAAACAAATTCACTGTACATTACTGTCTTTTTGTTTTTATTATGAGTTCATTTAAAAAAGTTTCCTTGCTAATTCATAAAACATGCAACCGGACTTAATTCTACCCTTTTTTATAAAGCATTCAAAGAGAGAAATAAAAATTTGCATTATAAATGCATGCATTTAATTTCATTTGAATCACATTCGTCCCATTCAAAATCCTCATCGAGCCTTTAAAATACCATTCAGTGCTAGAAAAAGGGTTTCATTCTTTAAGCATTGTACAATGCAGATGGTCACTGTCCATGACATTTTGCTCCATGCTTTCACGTTGTACAGATTTTGTATTTTATAATAAAAACAAGTTTTTAGAAAAATGTCAAATGCATCCTTTCTCCAATAGTCCTTAATGCATATTTAAATTCATTAAAACGAGGTTATCATGCGATGTGACAATTTTATGTTCGTAAAGTTCTTAAACTAAATAACACATATTCTTATATTCCACCATTTTTTGTACATCTTTGTTATAATAAATTATTTTATATATTATTTTATTTCTATTTATTTCAGTAGGCTATAAACTTCCATTGTATTTTTAAGATAGCAAAGCAAATGTTTCGTGGTAAATTCAATTTGTAAATAATGCCTTCAGTATTTGAGAAAAAAAACCTATATATATATATATAGTTATTTTTATTAATTTTTTTATTACTGTTCACTTGCCATGTCCGGTGTTCTGTCGATTTGTGCTACCCTGTCAGATTTTCCTACCTCCCATTAAAACAGTAGGTAGTACAATTCGACAACGAAAAATGCTACCTGTGAAATTATGATTTATTAATGTCTACACCTACCACAACCCTAAACCTACCCTTACAGTAGTGTATATACAGTAATTATGTGTTATATTCGCGGTTGTGGCTAGAAGGGATACAGCTACCGGAAACCAACAATAAATCATTTTTTCTACCTATTAGATTGTGTTTTAATTAACGTCTACACCTACCCCTTACAGTAATGTAGATGCATTAAATATTGTTGTTCAGCGTGAGAAAAAGGACAAAATATTGATGTGCGCATGCGCAGTAAGCCCTGGTAGGAAAATCGACGGGTAGGATAAAATGTCAGGACACCGGTTCTCCAGTGTGGCGCTTTTCCGTGATTATGCCGCCATCTAGTGGTTGAGTTTGGAACATTATTCTCTGGTAATAACGGACCAGTGTTTTTGCAATCTATAAAATTTAAATTGTAATTTTGGGGTGGATTTTTAGGTTTCTGTGGGTGTTTCTATATAGATCACTAAACTAAACTAAATCTGGGGTTATTAAAGTTAAGGAATTTTAAAAATGTCCAAAGCCAAGCTAAATATAGTGTAAGCTTTTTCTATTTCATTTATACTTTGTATAAATAAATAAATAAGTCTGAAATCATAAATACTTTTATAAACATAATTAGTCTGTTTTTCTACACACAATGTAAAGACATGTAAACCTTCAAAATAAAATACAGATTTGTTATAAAATCCCTCAGTAGATTAAATATCATCAGATTATCTCAATTTCACAAATTCCTTCATATAGTTGTTCGCATTAGCAGTCGGTACCTGTACCAAACCCATCAGCTCACATCTTCATGAACACACGACTATCACCAAATCTGGCGTTTGCCATTTGTGCAGCAACTTTATCAGTGATGCAGTTAGATTGAGACTGAAGAGGGTCACATTTCTATTAATGGTCATTCATCTGTGACAAATGAGGAAAGCAAACATCAGAAAGGAAACTGTGTGAACTAGATGAGCTTAACCACATGAAAGTGGCTTCAATTGACATCTTTCATTGTTAGAAACATCAGTGTGTATAATTGGAGCCATTATTGTGCATGGACAGCTGAGAGCGGCGCGACAGCTAGACCATCAACAATTTCCTTCCAGTTGTCACAGACAATGCAGAGGTTGTGATTTAGTTATTCAGATGGTCATTAGTGTGCAGTGAAGAGTTTTTCTGTCACCTGCCTGCCTCTGTTAAGTGACTGCTTGACTAATAAGCAGGTTATGGCCAGCCACCTCAAGAGATCGATCATAACCTGTAAC
>JAFVLL020012575.1:0-46202 GCA_021397915.2 Tor tambroides | reverse complement strand
GCAAAAGGAATGATTAATTATCAATTGAGAATTTGTTATTGATATGGTCTAGTGAAAATGATAATAATGAGCTGTGAGAAAATAATAAATAAAAAGAGTGGGGCTGCTGTGAGTGCAGGCAGTCTAAGGACAGCATCCATATTTCAACCCAGTGGCGACCGGCCCTAGCGGCGAAAAAACCAGACCGGCCCACCGGGAATCCTCCCGGTGCTCCCGATTAGCCAATCCGGGCCTGATCAAGCCAGGCTTATTTCAGTTAGTCTGACTTATTTTGAACCAAATCAACTGACAATAAGACAGACTAACTGAAATAAACTTGGCTTATTTGGTAATCTTGTTTTATGAAACATACCCCTGGTCTCTGCCGGTCTAATAATAAAATAACATCTAAATTAACTAGCTTTATACAAGTCAAGTATATTATTTAACATCACTGAATCTACTTAAATACATTCATTTATACCAACAAAAATTATTTTTATGGGTTAAATCGGCTAGAAATAGCTCTTTCAGATAACAGTTGCAGGTTGCCACTTTTTTATAGCATGCGTATAATGTATTTATTTGTATATATTATTATTTTTTTAACAAATTTTATGTTTGTTTTTTGTTTTTTACACCAATTTCATTTCTTTTTTAACACAATGAATGATTAACATAAAATGCAGATAATTATATACAGATGCATGTATTTTGATTATTTTCGTAACATTTTATTTATTTTTGATATTTTCGAGTGATTAAAACAACAAAATACACAGACAATTATATATAGATGTATTTATTTTATATTTTTAAATATTTTTTAACAAATTCTATGCACAATAACAAAATACATAGACAATTATATAGATAGATTTATTCATTCATTCATTTTTATTTATTTTTTAACTAATTTTATTACGTTTTTGAGGAATGCTTAAAATATTATGCAGGCAATTATATATAGACGTATTTATTTATTGATTAATTTTTACATTTTATTTATTTTTGACAAAATGATTGCTTAACATATGACAAAATACATAGACATTTTATTTATTTTTGACCAAATGAGTGCTTAAAACAACAAAATACACAGACAATTATATATAGATGTATTTATTTTATATTTTTAAATATTTTTAACAAATTCTATGCACAATAACAAAATACATAGACAATTATATAGATATATTTATTCACTCATTCATTTTTATTTATTTTTAACTCATTTTATTACGTTTTTGAGGAATGCTTAAAATATCATGCAGGCAATTATATATAGACATATTTATTGATTAATTTTTACATTTTTTGACAAAATGATTGCTTAACATATGACAAAAAGCACAGACATTTCATGTGAAAAAAAAACAACCTGAAAGTGTCCAAACTATAGTGACCAATATATCACACAATGCCAAGTTTAGTATAAAACAGATTAATGAACAAACTAAAGAAGATATGTACTAGTCACTTTCCTGAGCTGTGACATGAAACTCATCCACGTGCTATTTCTGATTTAATTAGAAATCAAATACAAGTAAATACTGTTTGAAATATAATGAGGAACATGTATTTTTCTTTTAAGTCGTCTGGGATGTTAAAAGAGCACAGTGGAAATTGTAATTGAGTTTGAATGGTGATATTTAAACTACAGTCTGACTTGTTCCAAACATTGACCTCTGACCTTCAGGGTCTCTATTGTGGTTGGTGTATGTGTCCATGTGTTTACAGGACCTCAGAGCATTATAAACAGAAAAACCCGCTCCTGATCTTTCCACATTTAACGGAGTGAGAGCTCTCTATTTATATTCGTGCTGAAGCGGAGACATTGGCTGGATGGCTTCGGGATGGGCGTTCAGTGACCCTGATGAGGTGAAGGAAAAAGCACCATCCAATCCGACCGCAGCATCCAGCAGAGGTGGAGAGCCGGATCACTGAACGTCTGTTTTTCCTCTGACGGTGAAAAAAGTGGAAAAAGTGAACAGGCCGCTCTATAGAGCAGCGTTTCCCACACTGGGGTTTGAGAGTTGATGAAAAGCTCATAATTAATTTAAATAATAATCAATTTATTGTGTTCTCCCTGAACAACTTTGCATTTGCTTGCATAAGGCTTGTGATGGAAATAATATGATATAAAAACATTTCTGTGCTTTTGCGAGCGAAGGCAACGTTTCTTGAGGGAACGCGATACACTATATTGCCAAAAGTATTGGGTCGCCCCCTTCTAATGAACAGGTTTGACTACTTTGACTGGTCTGCATAAAACCAAGTCCTAATCCCAGTTGAACACTGGCTCTGGTGTGACTTTAAATGCAGACCTTGAGCCAAAAACTCATCACCAAACACCAGTGACTTGTACATATGGGTTCAGTCATTTTAGACACTTCCAAAACTGCTGCAACAGAGATGGAAATACAATTTTTAAATACATGAATTATGTTCCCATCGTTGTTGCCACAGATTTGGAAGTGCATTTTTCTGTTCTAAAGAAGGGGTGTCCCAATACTTTGTCTATATAGTGTATGTACAAGTCATTGGTGTTTGGTGATGAGTTTTTGGCTCAAGGTCTGCATTTACAGTCACACCAGAGCCAGTGTTCAACTGGGATTAGGACTTGGTTTTATGCAGACCAGTCAAGTTCTTCCACACTGACTCAATCAATCATTTTCTTTTTGAACCTTGTCTTATACACAGAGGCATTGTCATGTTAGAATAGAAAAGGGTCCTGTCCAAACTGTTGCTGTAATATTAGAAGCACACAGTTTCCTAGAATAACATTATATGCTTTAACATTAAGATTTGTACTCATAGAAATTACTGAAGTAGTCAAACCTGTTCATTAGAAGGGGGCGACCCAATACTTTTGGCAATATAGTGTATTTTTGTGAGTGAATGCAAATGTTTTGCGAAAGAATCCAAATGTTTTGTGAGAGAATGCAAAGTTTCTTGGAGTAAAGCAAAGGTTTTGCCATCAAACGCAAAGTCTCTTGGGAAATGTAAATGCAAAAATCTTTTGGGAAATACTTTTGCAAGAAAATGCAAATGTTTTGTGAGAGAGTGCAATACTTTTGCGAAAGAATGCAAAATTTCTCGGGGAACCCAATACAGTCTGAGATAACACCAAGTAAAATGCAGTACTTTTGCGAAAACGCAGTATTTCTGTGAGTGAATGCAAAGTTTCTCGGGGCAGCACAAAATTTTTCAGATCAAACGCAAAGTCTCTTGGGGTAACAGAAAGCTTCTTGGGAAACACAACACATTTGCAAGAAGAAAAAGATTCCTTTGGAAAGCGCAATATTTTTGTGAACCAATGCAAATGTTTTGTGAGCCAATTCAATATATTTGTGGGCAAACTTAAATTTTTTTTTTTTTTTTTTTTTTTGATTGAACGCAATGCTTTTGTGAGAGAATGCAAATGTTTCTTGAAAGAGCGTAAAGGTTCTTGGGGAAACGCAATACTTTTGCAAGAAAGTTCAGTGTTTCATGGGGAAACGCAAGGTTTTTGCAAATGAGCACAAATGTTTTATGAAAGAATTCAATATTTTTGAGAATGAGCACAAATGTTTTATGAAAGAATTCAATATTTTTGGGAATGAACACAAATGTTTTGTGAGAGAGCAAAGTTTCCCAGGACAACGCAATATTTTTGCAAGCTAACACAAAGTTTCTTGGGAGAATGCCATGCTTATCAGGAAACACATTATTTTTGCAAGAAAATGCAAATGTTTTGTGATAAACACAATAGGTTTCTCTTGCAAACACTCTTTTTTAAGTGAACATAATATTATTGCAAGAAAACACAAATGTTTTGTGAAAGAACAAAATTTCTTGGAAGAACGCAACATTTTTGAGAATGAACGCAAATGTTTTGGGAGAGAATGCAATATTTTTGTGAGAGAGCGCAAATTTTGAAAAACAATTATGAACAATTGAACAATTGAAAAACAGTATTATGCGAGGGAATGCAAAGTTTATCAGGACAGCACAATATTTTTGTGAGTGAACGCAAATGTTTTGTGAGATCGTGCAAAGATTTCTTTGGAAAATGCAAAAAAAAAAAAAATATTGCAAGCAAATGAAATATTTTGCTAGCAAACGATATTTTTTGAGAGAACAAAGGTTTTTCAAGAAAATGCAAAGTTTCTTGAGGGAATGCAATATTTTTAAACAACCATGTGATATTGCCTATTTTTTTATAATCAAATTAATTAAATACTTTAAATATGAATGAGGATCCATATTTTATTCGTAATTTCACAGGAAAACTTAATTTACAAGGCAGCGATTGAACATTGTGAATCACACAAAAATGTCTAATCATGCAAAAAAAATCCCTAAACAAGAAACCATCACCAGGTGTAAGCAGATCTCATGATCTGAAAATGTACAAATTAGATTTGCCAAAATGTAAAAACCTATATATTGCCATGAGATTGTCTTGGTTCACAGCAAATCGGTCCTGGAAGCAATGATGTTGGTTCGCTCTTGAAACCAATCAAGTGCCTAGAACACAATGATTAGTCATAGATATTTACATTTATTCATTTCGCAAATATTTTTATCCAAAGCTACTTATAAATTAACTTCGCAATGTTTCCCTCAAAGTGATTGTCATTTCTTTACAAAGAAAACGTGATCTTCAAAGCTCCTGGTTAATAGCATATATGTTTCTTGGAGAGAAACGAGTGAATTATTTGCTGCTGGTCATCTCATTATTACCTGAACATCTCTGCAAGAGTCATAAGAGCTGGATCTCCATCTCATAGATCTCCAAAACAGCTCTTCTTGGATTCTTCAGGGTCTGAGGAAACAGCAGAGTCAGCAAATAATAAATGAAAAGAAAACAATGTCATTTGAAATCGATCATAAATTGAATCTGAAATGACTCCAGCGAGCTTATAAACAGGAGAGGGAACCGTGCTGATGGTGACAGGCTGTCTTAACCACATGTTGGGCAACGCTGGAGAAACATTTCAGCCGGAGGAAACGGTTCATTATGTGAAGTGTCCCAGAGAGTCATTTAATTGCAGCGTAATAACGGCCGACTCTAAACCATCCGTCAGACGCTCCCTCAGGAATGACTAGCAGCCCAACGAGACAAAGGAAGGGAACCCCACTAACTAGACAAGAATCAGAATCAACACAGTGTTTGTGGAAATCAGAGCTGGAGCCAGAGACCATGTGGGAAACATGACTGAGGAGTCAATTCAGACGAGAGTTCAGACCGAGGATCGCTTCAGTCCTTCAAATAGGAGAACTTTCTGTCCTCTATAGAGATCCTACAGGACCAAAGTTAAAGAGTTCTTTGTTAAACAATCATTGTAGTTTTAAAGAACTGTTTGCAATGGCTTTAAACTTTTTCATTGTGTCTCTTTAATTAATTAATTCTAATTTTAAAACCAAAATCATTGTTTTTGTTTTTTTGTTTTTTCATGTACTGGTCAACCAATTTTGGCCTATTTGGCTATTCATATCATGTTATTTTGGAATAGTGGAAAAAAAACTATTGCACTTCTATTTGCATCTTTAGATTTCAGTTATAATACAGGTGCATCTCAATAAATTAGAATGTCGTGAAAAAGTTCATTTTTTCTTGTAAGTTATTTCAAAAAGTGAAACTTTCAGATATTTAGATTAATTGCATGTAAAGTAAAACATTTCAAAAGTTTTTTTTTGTTTTAATTTTGATGATTAGAGCTTACAGCTCATGAAAGTCAAAAATCAGTATCTCAAAATATTAGAATATTTACATTTGAGTTTCAATTAATGACCATCCATACAGTATAAATTCTGGGTATCTCTTGTTCTTTGAAACCACAATAATGGAGAAGACTGCTGACTTGGCAATGATCCAGAAGACGAACACTGACGCCCTCCACAAAGAGGGTAAGTCACAGAGGGTCATTACTGAAAGATGTGGCTGTTTACAGAGTGCTGTATCAAAGCATATTAAATGCAAAGTTGACTGGAAGGAAGAATTTGGGTAGGAAAAGGTGCACAAGCAACAGGGATGACTGCAAGCTTGAGAATACTGTCAAGCAAAGCTGATTCAAACACTTGTGAGAGCTTCACAAGGAGTGGACTGAAGCTGGAGTCAGTGCATCAAGAGTCACCACGCTCAGACGTCTTCAGGAAAAGGGCTATCAAGCCACTTCTGAACCAGAGACAACGTCAGAAGCGTCTTACCTGGGCTGTGGAGAAAAAGAACTGGACTGTTGCTCAGTGCTCCAAAGTCCTCTTTTCAGATGAAAGTAAATTTTGCATTTCATTTGGAAATCAAGGTCCCAGAGTCTGGAGGAAGAGTGGAGAGGCACAGAATCCATGTTGCTTGAAGTCCAGTGTGAAGTTTCCACAGTCAGTGATGATTTGGGCTGCCATGTCATCTGCTGGTGTTGGTCCACTGTGTTTTCTGAAGTCCACAGTCAACGCAGCCATCTACCAGGAAATTTTAGAGCACTTCATGCTTCCTTCTGCTGACAAGCTTTATGGAGATGCTGATTTCATTTTCCAGGAGGACTTGGCACCTGCCCACACTGCCAAAGGTACCAAAAGCTGGTTCAATGACTATGGTGTTACTGTGCTTGATTGGCCAGCAAACTCGCCTGACCTGAACCCCATAGAGAATCTATAGGGTATTGTCAAGAGGAAGATGAGAGACACCAGACCCAACAATGCAGATGACCTGAAGGCCACTATCAAAGCAACCTGGGCTTCCATTACACCTGAGCAGTGCCACAGGCTGATTGCCTCCATGCCACGCCATATTGATGCAGTAATTAAAGCAAAAGGAGCCCCTACCAAGTATTGAGTACATATACAGTAAATGAACATACTTTCCAGAAGGCCAACAATTCACTAAAAATGTTTTATTTATTGGTCTTATGAAGTATTCTAATTTGTTGAGATAGTGAATTGGTGGGTTTTTGTTAAATGTGAGTCTAAATCATCACAATTAAAAGAACCAAAGACTTAAACTACTTCAGTCTGTGTGCACTGAATTTATTTAATACATGAATTTCACAATTTGAGTTGAATTACTGAAATAAATGAACTTTTCCACGACATTCTAATTTACTGAGATGCACCTGTATATAAAAAGGTTTTTTTTCACTCCACTTTTATTCTATATTCATTATGTTTTTACTGAGGGATTTGTCCATATATCATTCAAACTGAGTTATAGAACAATTTATTCCTAAAAATGTGAAAAAATGTACTTTTGTGAAAGAAGGCAAATGTTTTGTGAGAGAGCACAAAGATCTGAGGGGAACATTTTCATTGTGTCTCCTTAATAAATTGTCATTTTAAGGTGAGACACTACAGGCAAAACTATTGGTTTTATTCCTATACATATTCTGAAGGTTTTTTATAGAGGGGTTTGTTTATATATCATTCACACTGGTTTATGTAAAAACTTAATTCCTAAAAAAATTTACTTTTGCAAAATGCAAATGTTTTGTGAGAGAGTGCAAAGATTTTTTGGGTAAACAATACTTTTGTGAGAGAACACAACATTTCTCAGGGAACATTTTTTATTGTTTCTCTTTAATAAATTATATTTTAAGGCGAGGCACTGCAGGCGAAACCATTGTTTTTCATGCACTGGTCATTTTTGAGGTTTGGGGCTATTTGGCTTTTCATATCATGTTGTTTTTGACTAGTGGAAAGAACACATCCAATATACACTATTATTTTATTAAACTATAGCTATTTTATTATTTCTAGTTCACTATTTTATTGCATCTATTTGCATCTGTAGACTTCTATTAGACATTCTATTCTGAAGATTTTTACTGAGGGGTTTCATATATCATTCAAACTTATTTATACAACATTTCATCCCTAAAAAAACATGTGGTGAAAAGATAATGTTTTCTGTCCGTTGGCAGTAATTTCTGATTTATGGAGTGATAAAAAGAGAAATCCAAAATCATCTCTGTAAAAATCTTTAAATCTTATATGTCAGCAAAATTAAACAACAATTTGAACTTGGCTTCATCCAGCTGTCCTGGAAATGTATGCAAATTAGTGCATACTTAACTTTAATAATGAATTAAATAATGTACTGCTGCATATTAAAATGTTACATTTCAGAAAACTTCTAAACCAACTGTCTTATGTACTGTGAGTAATCAGCTGGGTAAGTATGGTGATATATAAGATCAAATTTGAACTATGTACTTGTGGTGTCTTGAATTATAAAGTGCTGAAAGGTTAATTTTGCCTCTGTTTTGGGTGAAAAGACCTTGCTTTCATACTGTATGATTTTCACTTCAGAGCATCTGGAATGCTGAGCTGAGAAAATGTGTAATTGATAACAAGCGTCCTTACGAGCTGTTACCGTCCCACTACATCATATCACTCGTGTCGCACATAAGCAGCAGATTTATAGCCTGTAAACAAGATCAGAACAGGCAAAACGAGAATCCACCGAGGTTAAGCAGCCGCTTACCGCACACTTTCATCCCAGAATAAAGTGAGAACAGAGACCCATGATCCCTTGAGGAAAGACTTCCCAGGGCGTACTGTGATATGGAACGAGCTGCTTTTGGAGCAGGTCTCGACTCTCTAATTGCACTTCTCCATTTACACGGTTGCATGTAAATGACTGTGGATTGTCAGCGTGATATTCGGCATTAAGGACAAACATGATTGCACCGCCGCAAAGACCACCCGTGTTTACTGTCCCAGCTGTGACACATGTCAGTCCCTGCAACTACATACACAATTGCTATCAGTGCATTAAAATAAAGCAAAAAAAAAAGATTTCTCCAGTCTTGGGGTTTTCTGTAGACATGCACATACCAAACGAGCAGAGAGAAAAGCTAAAACAATAAAAATAAAAATCCACTTACATGCAAAGTGAAATTCGGGCAACAAGCAAAAAAAAAAAAAAAAAAGTATAAATTCTGTTTTTATTGCACTTAAAAAATCACAATTTTAAGTGCAATAAATAAAAAGTACAAATAATAAGTAAATAATCACTGGAAAAGCATATAATTATTTAATTTTATATTTATTTATTATTAATATATGTTGCATGCAAATAATTATTTAATCAGAATACATGGCTACATGGTGCAGTTACAAAGTCCACCAGCAGGGGCTAACTAACTACCCATACTAACTAACCAAACCCATCATGACCATGACTAGATTTATAATGATTCATTATTAAATGTTTATTTTAAATTTAAAAAAAATTCAAATGCGTTATAGGTTCATATGTGTTATAGACAACAAATAAAGTTTTTCTTCAAATGTAAAATGTTAAAGTATTTTCTTGGACTGACAATATATGAAGGGAAAAATTAATTTTTAAATACTTTTTTTAAAAAATTTTTTATATTTTTTAAACATTTTTAAAACTGTACAAAAAATGGCTCAAAATATATAAGTAGAAAATATATTTAAGTAAATACTAAATATTGCAAATATATATATATTTTGCCCTTTTTTATATTTGTATTTTAAAATATATTTGAAAATATATTTTTGCTGTATGGGAAATGAAACGCAATCAAACTAAAGGACTAAATATCCAAACAATTACACAATGTAAAGAGCAACTTATTTTTATCATAATTATAGTCATAAAAATAATAAAATAGTATATTTTGGGTTTTAGAGATTGTTTTGTAGCATAAAACCAGTTAATCAATTCTTTTTAAACACTTTAAAAAGTCTTATTACTTCAGCCCACATTGTAGTTCAGAATAAAGTTTATTTATAGTGAGAAAGTTTCTAATTCTGAGTTGTGAATAGTGAAGATGTATGTGTGAGTAATCCTTCATTAACCTGGAGATGTGCTGCTGCTGTGTGGAGCTTCAGGCTGCTGTAATTGTTCCTGTCAGAGTCCGTCTGCCAGCTACAAATGAGCTAACCAACTCAAATCGGGGTCATCTGGAAGCCATTTCTCGCCGTATTTTTTTCCTTCCCTGTCTCATTTTAATCTCCTCCTCCTCCCAGGGGAGGTCGGGGCCGGTGACCGGGATCTGCGCACGCTAGGCCGATGTGGCACGCAAACTCATCCTCGCACGCAAGAGACCTCTGCAGAAGACATCAGAACGCACCTATAGAGGGGTGAAGGAGAACAGAAAGGCCATTAGCACTCTACACTGTGATTCATTTAATACTGTGCTGGTAAAAATAAAACTAAATGCACTCAATGACTAAAGTCTAGAATGAAAAGCTCAATCTACTCCTGATATAGAAACATAGATGCAGAAGATCAACAGCAATTCAGCAAATAATTTGGCTTGGAGAAAAGCAGGCCCTACAAACTTTGAAATAACAACATGCCTCAAAACTTCTGCTGAAGAACAAACTGCTCTTCATGCCAAGACAAAAAGGGAGCGAATGTTTCCTAATGTGCAAATATTTCAGAGAACTCAGTTCTGGCTAAAGTATTTTAAGACATGGCATGAAAAATATTGGCTAATCTTACTATATAATTTGTGCTTACACAAACATTACATACATACATGAACAAATTCATGCTCTGACTGATTTTTATGGCAAATAAATTTCATTTGTATGACAATTAAAGTAATATATATATTTTTATAATTTATATTTTTAAATAATTCATTTTTTAATAATAAAATGTAATATAATGAGAATAAATAATGCCGGTATATAGTGTAGATGCATTCTTAATTGTCATGAAAAAAATGTCAAACTGCAAAAATAAAATAAAATAGCCTTAATTTTCTTTATGCAAAAAATACAAAGATTTGATTTCTTTTTGCTGCACGACGAATTCTGAATCACGCTATTCTGCATTAATGCTCTAATCCATTTACGTAAATGCGATAAATTCATTCATTTATGTGCAATGCTGTATAACCTGATATGAAAGTATAACTGCTAAATTAATAATAAATATGATCATGATGAAGCGTAAACACATCTGTTACTTCACATCAGTGTTCTGGTGTGTTTGATAACTCAACTCTACAGTTTCCATCGCCGCTCATCGGCCAAGTCACGTTATTAACAGACGGGAAATGTTCAGGAGCGCTCATCATTGACATATCAAATTATAGTAACTGATCGCACTTAAATGTCAGGCCACATCAAATCACTAATGCTCACACGGTCGGTTCTGATTGGAGGAATCGCACAGCACTCACTTCTGATTGGCCGATGGGATCTTGGACCCAAAGTCGAGCAGAGGTCAGAGAAAGAGGAGATTTGTGGTTTAATGTACCTGGCGAAAGCACAAGCATCCTGCTGTGAGACGTCTGTGCGCTTGCGTTCCCTCAGGCCGACTCGCTCTCGTTTTAGAACAGACCGCAATAATTCAATAACCTCACTGGATTCAGTTAAGGGAATCTTGGATATTTTTGTGATGCGATTTATGTAATAAAAACAAAATGTTCATGCACGTCATAAAAATATAAATCACACAGTGCACAGCAACAGATTTCTAGTTGCAAGATTAAACTAAATTTATAAAGATAAATTAATCTATGCCTTTATAATCTATTTCTGTACTGTATATAGCAATAACCTACTAACTCCCTAGCAACTGCATAGCAATACCCTGGCAACAACCTACTTTTGTAACTCCCTAACAACTGCTTGGCAACATGTTAAAAAACACTCTGACCACCTTATTAACTAATAGCAACACCCTGGCAACTACCTACCATAGTAACTCCCTAGAAACTGCATAGCAACACCCTGGCAACTACCTACCATAGTAACTCCTTAGAAACTGCATAGCAACACCCTGGCAACAACCTGCTGCAGTAACTCTAAAGCAACTGCAAAGCAACACCATGGCAGCAACTTGCTGTAGTAACGTCCTAGTAACTGCATAGCAACAACTTGCTGTAGTAACGCCCTAGTAACTGCGTAGAAACACCCTGGCAACAACTGGATTTAGTAACTCCCTAGCAACTGCATAGCAACACCCTGGCAACAACCTGCTGCAGTAACTCTAAAGCAACTGCATAGCAACACCATGGCAGCAACTTGCTGTAGTAACTCCCTAGTAACTGCATAGCAACAACCTGCTGTAGTAACACCCTAGTAACTGCGTAGAAACACCCTGGCAACAACTGGATTTAGTAACTTCCTAGCAACTTCCTAGCAACGCCCTGGCAACAACATGCTGCAGTAACATCCTAGAAACTGCATAGCAACACCCTGGCAACAGCCTGCTGTAGTAACTTACTTGCAACTGCATAGCAACACCCTGGCAACAACCTGCTTCAGTAACTCCACAGAAACTGCATATTAGCTCCCTGGCAACAACTTGCTGTAGTAACTTCCTAGCAACTGCATATCATCACCCTGACAAAGACCTAGTAACTCCCTAGCAACTGCATAGAAACACACTGGCAAAAACCTACTGTAGTAAATCCCTAGCAACTGTATAACAATGCCCTAGCCACAACTTGCTGCAGTAACTCCCTAGCAACTACATAGTGACACCTTGGCAACACTGAAATGTAGTTACTCCCTAGCAACGCTCTGGCAATGACCCACTGTATTATCTCCCTAGCAACTGCATAGCAATGCCCTGGCAACAAGCTACAGCAGTACCTCCCTAGCAACATTCTAAAACCCACTCAATACACCTTAGCGACTCCATAGCAACACCCTGGCAACCACCCAAAACACTGGCTGGTATTTTCTGCAAAACTGTGAAATTCTCTTGTGCAAAAAAAGCTGAGCTCAAGTGAATCAGCATCACGTCACCGGCATTAATAGACTCCATCGAGCGCTAACATGGTCAAGATGGCACTGGTGAGTCACGCTCATAAAGCACTGGTTAGTGTCCTGCAGCGAGAGAGAGTGTGTTCATTTCCTCTCATTGAGTGTCAGTCGTTGGTTTGGGGTTCTGGATCACCGCTGCTGTCTAATCTGCATTCGCATTCCTACAGTTCGTTTCAGCTCGTCCTTTTCCCTGAATCCCGCTGGCTCCATCGGACCCCCGGGCTTCCCCCCTCCCGCGGCCGTGCGTGACAGTAGCTCGCTGAAAAGTGGAAATGATTCTAGTAAACAGTGATTAGCTCCAGACCGGGATCGGCTCGTCCGCCGTGAGATCTGCATCCACACGCTGGCGGCTGCCAAGTCCTCGACCTTCCCGACCCTCCGGGGTCACGGCCAGCCTTTCACAGCCAGGTTAAGGAGAATAATGGCAGGCAAACACGACAGCCTCACGCAACACACACAGGCTCGCCGCAAAGCTGGCTCTGATTAGTGCAGACGCTGATGTGAGAGACCATATGTGAATCACGGGATTCCAGAGGACTCTCCCGTACGGAAAGACGTGATGTGATTTTGGCAGCGCTGAGCTCTGATAGTAACACTGGAAAACCGGGTCTACAAACTCAGAGCGGTGTCTGAGTCATCGAAATAACATTTGACATTTTAGGTTATAATGGTGCATTAAACAAAAATACTTAAAAGCTTGTTTCTGTGGTTTATGATGCAAATATTACACTCAATCAAAATGTAGCGCTTTTAAAAAATATGCACATATGTGACCCTGGACCACAAAACCAGCCATGAGGGTCAATTCTGAATAAATTGATGCATGGTTTGTTGGGATAGGACAATATTTGGCCGAGAAACAACTATTTAAAAATCTGGAATCTGAGGGTACAAAAAAATCTAAATATTGAGAGAATCGCCTTTAAAGTTGTTCAAATGAAGTTCTTAGCAATGCATATTACTAATCAAAAATTAAGTATTGATATACGGTAAGAAATTTACAAAATATCTTCATGGAACATGATCTTTACTTAATAGCCTAATGATTTTTGGCATAAAAGAATAATGGATAATTTTGAGCCATACAATGTATTTTTGGCTATTGCTACAAATATACCCCAGCGACTTAAGACTGCTTTTGTGTTGCAGGGTCAGATATATAGTTTTAAAATGTAATTTGTAAGATCTGTGAGAATTTTTTTTTACTATTTCAGATTTAAAATGATAATAATAATAATAATTTTGCATTTTTATATATGCATGCTTACACAAAATATCACAAAATTGCAATAATCCTTGATTTTTGGATGATGTTACATTAAAATATTACTGAAAAGCTTTACAAACATCAAGTCAATCAGAAAGTCTTGAGATTTTAATATTAAAAGTGATTCGTAAAATCTGTTAGAACAAATTTTACTTAATTTATTAGAAGATATAGGTCTTTTTTAGAAGATAGGTATAAAATATTTTTATTTTATTATATATGTACTGCTTACACACTGAATATTAACTAATACCACACTAATATTACAATATTGTTACATCAATTCATTAGATGATCAATTTTTGATGATCTAACATAATGCATTACGGTAAATTAAATTATTACTTTTTTTGTTGTTGCTATGATTTACTTTCCAAATATTACAAATTCAATCAAAATCCTGAGCTTTTAAAATATGCCTTATGCCTTTTAAGTAAAATGCAAGATCTCTGAGAACAATTTTCACTTTTTTAGATTTAAGAAGACAATGGATAACACTTAACTTCAAGCCTTAATAATAATTTTATTTCATAAATAAGTGTAACCAAAGTTAAAATAATATATGCAGATTCCTTGTTGAGATTATAATGCATTATAAAGAGCATTTTAAGGCTAAATTAATGCATACTTACAATGGATTAAACATAAAGGCTTACTTTATTTTATTATGTTATTAACTGAGTTCATAGACAGTTTAATGCTGACTAGTTCCTCCTCTCTATATGTTCCTTGAACATTGCACAATGAAATCTAATCTTGTTTCTGTGAAGATGTTTATTCTCTCCTAGGGAGCAAAAACAGTGGGCTCCTAAATCCAAGTGGATTGGAACTGATTGTATTTGGCAGCTTCTCCTTCCTCTCTTCTCAGGGAAGGAGGCACATCTCATTTTAGTGGTGGTTTGCATCCAGGAAAGTGTACTATCAGCAAGAAATCAATGCTACTGTCTCTCTGACTCTAGAAACACTGCAGCGCTGCAATTAGGGTCATTAGATCCCTGCAAAAATAAACTCCTCCTGGTGAGGAAACAAGGAACATTTATCTCCTGCCTGGCGCTCAGAAGAGAAACGTCTTGCATCAAGAACATTCAGTTCTATCACTTAAATCTCGAGATTTCAGAGAACTTCCTTATCACTTGACGAACGATAGATCACTGGAGCTGCAAATATGAATGAGAAAATACCAATGTAACTTCCATTTAACGCTCTTATGATATAAACTAAGTCTGTACAAAGAGAACAAACAGCAAAGGAAAAACCAAAGCAAATGCATATACACACGCACCGAAAACATCATTAAACTTTTAAAGACAAATGACCCTCTCAGGATATCTCATTTTATGTGCTTTCTTAGAATAAAGTGTCTGTATTGGTGTATTCTGAGAGAGGATCTGCTTTAGTGCACATTATGAAGGCATGCTTGCAATTAAGCAATCTCTCAATGACTGCATACCCAGAAACACATGTGAAAATTTATCCTGAAATTGTGAGAGGAAAATAGCCGAGAGAGACCCTGGCGTGCTTTACGATGAGATCAGAGACCCCAGAACATGATGCACCATCGACATGTGAACACAACATCAAATTATGCTCTGAAAGATCATTTACGAACTTTATTGTTTCCCTGTGTTGTAAAATGTTGACATTTGTACTAAAAATCAATTGTTTGTACTCAGAAATCAAATTTGTATTGACATAATGAATTAGGCTATTCTGCAAGGATATTAAATGATTTATTATAATAACTTTGTGATGGTGCAACTACAATCATTTTATCTTTGTACAATATGCATGATAAAATGTAATGTATGTTATGACATACCATGCTATTCCATACTCACATTCATATTCATTATAAATAAATAAATGTGTGTGTGACCCTGGACCACAAAACCAGTCATAAGTGTCAATTTTTCGAAATTGAGATTTATATATCATCTGAAAGCTGAATAAATAAGCTTTCCATTGATGTATTATTTGATTATTATCATTATTATTATGATAGGACAATATTTGTCCGAGGTACAAATATTTGAATATCTGGAATCTAAGGGTGCAAAAAAATCTAAATATTGAGAAAATCGCCTTAAAAGTTGTCCAAATGAAGTTCTTAGCAATGCATATTACTAATCAAAAATTAAGTTTTAATTTAATTATTGTAGGAAATCTACTAAATATATTCATGGAACATGATCTTTACTTAATATCCTAATGATTTTTGGCATAAAAGAAAAATGGATAATTTTGACTCATACAATGTATTTTTGGCTATTGCTACAAATATACCCCAGCGACTTAAGACTGCTTTTGTGGTCCAGGGTCACACACACACACACACACACACACACACATATATATATATATATATATATATATATACATACACACACCCACATATATATATATATATATATATATACTCCGACGGGGCTAAAGACATCAAATATGAAGGGACACACACAATACAGACATAGCATTGTTTTTCAATGTCTAGTCGTGTTGCATAACTCCATGCATGCATGCATACTTTTCCATTTTTAGGTTTTATGTAAAGTGGGTCTGAAAAACAGTGCGTCTTTTTATTACGAAACATTCCCCAAGACAAAAGTCTGAAGACTGCGATGCCGTCGATGATTGCATCAAGCTTAAAATAACATTTTCGTAATCCTGTGCAAACCAGAGCAGAACTAACGCTTACAAGAGTGCGCAAACGAGTAGAAACCGCGCATCAAAAAATAAAGAGATGCAAAGAGTTCAGCTGGAGCAACATAAAACGTTTAATGCATCACTCCATTTGAGTTTATCACTATATGATGACTGGCACAAACCGCAAGAGTTTTGCTCAATTGAGTTTTATGCATCTCCGCAACGATGATCAGAAATACCCCGCACAGAGCGCGTGCAAATGAAACAAAGATGTTTTACGCACTATTTTCAGTTGTTTTCCCGGTGAACAGAACCGGTTGCGCACTTGGATCTCCGTGTTCGTCTGCAGCCAGACGTTCAGACCTTCTAACGGAGTCTCTGTGACTTCCACAATGGGAGGAGTGAGACTATCATCGGGTCCTGCCCCCTGTGCTGCAAACATATATAAAAGACATGGATCCAACCAAGCAGCTCAGAAAACCCTGTCAGCTTAACCTGGAAAATTAAAGAGAGTAGAAAACTCTAAATCAGTGCGTGCAGATTAATAAAAACAGACTGAACTGGCAACCGATTTACATTACTTTTGCATGCAAAAAGAAGAAGTAGATTAATTATACTTTTAAATAGACGCTTAAATTTCTCTATCTATATAGCACTTAACATGAACATTATTTGAACAGAATCTCATCAGAAGAATAAAAGTGCATCAGAAGAATGGCTCTGACTGAAGCTGAGTTTGAGAGCAGCAGCATCATGAAGGAATGGGGCGGACAGGTTCAGCCAGCTTTGATAGCATCCTTCATCATCCTCTTCTTCCTGGAGGCCTGTCTGTGGGTCAGAAATCTCACGATCAAGAAAAGGCTCCCAGGCCCGTTCGCCTGGCCCTTGGTAGGCAACGCCATGCAGCTGGGACAAATGCCACACATCACCTTCTCCAAGCTGGCAAAGAAGTACGGAAACGTCTACCAGATCCGACTCGGGCGAAGCGACATTGTGGTTCTGAATGGAGACGCAGCCATACGCAAGGCGCTCATTGAACACAGCACTGAATTTGCCGGGAGGCCGAACTTTGTGTCCTTTCAGATGATTTCCGGCGGTCGGAGCATGGTGTTCAGCAGTTACAGCAAACAGTGGAAGGTGCATCGGAAAGTAGCGCAGTCGACTTTGAGAGCATTCTCGTTGGCAAACACTCAAACCAAAAAGACATTCGAACAACACGTTGTAGGCGAAGCCATGGATCTGGTCCAGAAGTTTCTAAGGCTCAGCGCTGACAGGCGACACTTCAATCCTTCACACGAACTCACCGTCGCAGCCGCAAACGTAATCTGCGCGCTTTGCTTTGGGAAACGCTATGGCCACGATGATCCCGAGTTCAGGACTCTCCTGAGAAGAGTGGATAAGTTTGGTGAAACCGTCGGCGCTGGAAGTCTGGTGGACGTCATGCCTTGGCTGCAGTCGTTTCCGAATCCTGTCCGAAGCGTTTATCAAAACTTCAAGCTGCTTAATGAAGAGTTCTTTGCTTATGTGAAGGACAAAGTGGTGCAGCACAGAGACACTTATGACCCTGAGGTCACCCGTGACATGAGCGATGCAATCATTGGCGTAATTGAGCATGGGAAAGAGAGCATGCTGACTAAAGACTTTGTTGAGTCTACAGTCACTGATTTAATTGGTGCAGGACAAGACACGATGTCAACAGTCATGCAATGGATACTTCTGCTTTTAGTCAAATACCCATCAATCCAAACCAAACTCCAAGAGCAGATTGATAAAGTAGTAGGTCGTGACAGACTCCCATCAATAGACGACAAGAGCAACCTTGCCTACCTAGATGCCTTCATCTACGAAACCATGCGCTACACCAGCTTCGTCCCCGTCACCATACCGCACTCCACCACCTCAGACGTCACCATCGAAGGTCTCCACATCCCCAAAGACACCGTGGTGTTCATCAATCAATGGTCCGTCAATCACGACCCTCAAAAGTGGCAGGATCCTCACATCTTCAACCCGTCGAGATTCCTAGACGAGACCGGAGCTCTGGATAAAGACCTGGCCAACAGCGTGATGATCTTCTCAACAGGTAAGAGAAGATGCATTGGTGATCAGATTGCCAAAGTGGAGGTTTTTCTGTTCTCTGCCATCCTTTTGCACCAGTGCTCATTCGAGAGCAACCCCTCACAAAATCTCTCCATGGACTGCTCATATGGTTTAACACTGAAGCCGCTCCGTTACACAATCTCGGCGAAGCTCAGAGGGAAACTTTTTGGCTTGGTGTCGCCGGCATGAGCATAAATAAATAACCAGCTTGTTATTGTGACTAAAGGCCAGCAGCGACTGAACATATTACAAATGCATTCCACATAATGAGTATTAGTAAAGCTGCACTGAATGCTATTTAGTAATTGTATATTTAATATTTATACACGTTTGCAATGTTTCAATGAACTGATTCATTCACATCCATAGAATATGTTGTCAGGTAACTGAAGAGATTCTTCAGCTCTTAACAGTAATGTTTTAATTGCGTCATGTTTATAAAACACCATCTATGCTTCAAAATAATGTTAGAAGGACTGCAATATGAAATGTTTATGGTCCAATGCTAAGCCACTATCACTGTAGACATATCAATTATTATGTAATATTATGCAATTGTTTGTAGATCGTGTTGAGTCATGTTAATGGGCAGCAGCTGTTGGAGAACTGAGCTCGACTCAGATTTGGCATCGCAGTGCATTTAATTATGCTTGCATAAAACTCTATAACAATGTGATTATGTTCTTCAGGTATTTTAAGTATTAGGCATTTAAAGCATTTATTTATACCCATTATACAACTTTTTATATAAATTATATTCTTTATAAAATGCATATAAATTTGAGATTCTTAAAAAAAAGGCTGCAAGGCTCATTTGTTAATATAACAGTAGTTTTAGTGACACGCCAGTTTGCAATCAATGCTTTGCTGAGTCTGTTCTGTTGTTGAAGTCTTAAGCATCATGCTGGATGAACTATCAGCTTCCTCATTATGTCATTTTGAAGGTTCCCCCACATGCACAAAACAATTCCTCAAAATCATGTATAAAACCAGCAGTATAAATCAAAGCTACTATCTCAAGATGTACTCCTATATCACATTGCATTTATTATGATAAATGCTTACACTGAATGTTTTGCAAGCTCTGTAACTGAAGTGCATGTATTCAGAAATACAGCTTTTTGAAGAAAAATAAAACTAGATTTTTTTTAATGTTCAGGTATTGTTTTAAATGTTTTCTTTTTACTATTGGAAAATAAGCTATAAGTGGAATAAATAAAGTGCTGTTTTACAACCTGTGAAGATGCACTCAGTCTCTTTCTGTTTGGACAATCAACATGATTCACATTTTATAAGAAAATACATGCATATACACACACACACATACATACAATCAAATATGAAAGTTAAAAAAATAATCACATCAGACTAAACCAGCTTGGCATTCAAATTTACTGTCTGAATGGTCTGCATCTGTCTTCACTTATATTGTCTCTATATATCCTTATTGTTAGTTTTATGGCCAATATTTCTGCTTACATTCAGTTTCTGAGATATTTCTGTAAAGCCACATCTTTAAAGTCAAATTATCTTATTAAATTTATACAACAGTCATTATTCTAACTACAGCTCATGATAAATGCACTCTCATGGTACATATTTAACTCTATTGTTTGTATCTGTTCTTTGTCTGACGGATAAAAAAATTCTTTTCACGAGTTTACAGACTGAATTCCTCAAGTGACTTGATTTCACTAGCATTCAGCTGGCATCATGTTGTGGATTCCAAACAAAATAAAATCACACCAATTAGAGCAGACTTACAGAGCTCATATATGTTAGACAATGTATTCTGTAAAAAGTAAAACGACAGCATTTTTATTTTTATGGTTTCATTCATCTTAATCAGACATTTCAGCACTTTATGGGAAGACAAATAATAAAAAAAGATCTCTTAAAAATATATAGAAAGCAACAGCTATCATTAAATAAAGGCCCACATCCATTTAGCCATGTTATTTACTATACACACAGATATAGTGCCACCAAAATGCATTTAAACAACTCAAAACAATATTTGAATAAATTATATAAACTATAAAAGCAAGCGTCTGTATCTGCATTTCTAATGCTGCAGTGAGGAACATCTCACTCATGCTCACATTTCTTCATCATATTTGAAGTCTCAATGTGCTTTCTCCTCAAGTTCACACTTGTGTCTTAGCAGAGGAACCAAACTAAGGTATAGAGAAACAACTAAGATCCACTAACCGCAAGCAAATACAATGCTGACTGACTTCCAGTTCAACATTGCATCTTTTTACATTTTAAACTTTAATGTACAGCAAAAATGCTCTTAATTCTTTAAAATAAATGACACTCACTTTGGTATTTTGCTATCTCATGCATTATATCTAATGCATACTGGTATGCACTTGTCTAAAGCGCTATGCATCTGTAGATGGCTCAAGAACGTGTCCAATGTGTGTCCAGGCGTCTGCTCTCCGGCCGTAATGGGTGGAGAGTCAGAGAGAGTTGGGGGGAAAGAAAACGAACCTGTGGCCCAAACTCCTCCTACTCTAGAGATATATAACACAGTGTCAAGGCTGAAATCTGCATTCTTCTAATTTGGTCATCTCTGAACAGACACAGCAGCTCCACAAACCCTGACACGTCTTACTAAAACACTTGCAATTTATACAAAAACAAACCTTTAGAGCTTCAGAATATCATGGCGCTTTCAGACACAGAGTTCGGGATGAAGGGCAGTAGCATCCTTAAGGAATGGAGCGGACAAATCCAGCCGGCCCTCGTTGCATCTTTCATCTTCCTCTGCTGTCTGGAGGCTTGTTTCTGGGTCAGGAACCTTACTCTAAAAAAGAGGCTTCCAGGGCCCTTCGCTTGGCCGCTTGTGGGTAACGCCATGCAACTCGGCCAAATGCCCCACATCACCTTCTCCAAGTTGGCAAAGAGATACGGAAACGTGTACCAAATTAGACTGGGCAGCAGTGACATAGTGGTTCTCAATGGAGAGTCGGCCATACGGAAGGCGTTGCTTCAACACAGCACCGAGTTTGCGGGCAGACCGAACTTTGTGTCCTTCCAGTGGGTTTCCGGCGGGACGAGCTTGACGTTCACCAGCTACAGCAAGCAATGGAAGATGCACCGGAAGATCGCCCAGTCCACCATTCGTGCCTTCTCTTCTGCGAACAGCCAAACGAAAAAGTCCTTCGAGAAGCACATCGCAGCTGAAGCCGAGGAACTGATTGAAACATTTTTGAGATTGAGTTCAAACAACCAATACTTCAATCCATCTCATGAACTCACAGTCACAGCTGCTAACATCATCTGCGCTCTTTGTTTTGGGAAACGCTATGGACACGATGACTTAGAGTTCAGGACTCTCTTGAGCAAAGTGAGCAAGTTTGGCGAAACCGTAGGAGCTGGAAGTTTGGTGGACGTCATGCCTTGGTTGCAATCTTTCCCCAATCCTGTGAGGAGCGTTTTTCAGAGCTTCAAAGACCTCAACAATGACTTCTTCACATTTGTCAAAGGTAAAGTGGTGGAGCACAGGCAAAGCTATGACCCTGAGGTCACAAGAGACATGAGTGACGCCTTTATTGGCGTGATTGATCATGCAGACACAGAGACGGGCTTGACCGAGGCTCATACTGAAGGTACGGTTTCTGATCTCATTGGAGCAGGTCTGGATACCGTCTCCACTGCCTTGCACTGGATGCTGCTTCTACTGGTCAAATACCCATCAATCCAAACCAAACTCCAAGAGCAGATTGATAAAGTAGTAGGTCGTGACAGACTCCCATCAATAGACGACAAGAGCAACCTGGCCTACCTGGATGCCTTCATCTACGAAACTATGCGCTACACCAGCTTCGTCCCCGTCACCATACCGCACTCCACCACCTCAGACGTCACCATCGAAGGTCTCCACATCCCTAAAGACACCGTGGTGTTCATCAACCAATGGTCCGTCAATCACGATCCTCAAAAGTGGCAGGATCCTCACATCTTCAATCCGTCGAGGTTCCTAGACGAGACTGGAGCTCTGGATAAAGACCTGACCAACAGCGTGATGATCTTCTCTATCGGGAAGAGAAGATGCATTGGTGATCAGATAGCAAAAGTGGAAGTTTTCCTGATCGCTGCCATGTTAATCCACCAACTAACTTTCAACAACGACCCATCACAAGACTTGAGTTTAAACTGCTCTTATGGGTTAACACTGAAGCCATTTGATTATAAAATCTCTGCCAAACCCAGAGCAAGCGTATTTAATGAAGAATAAATTAACACGTGTGCTTTCAAACCTACTGTCTCTGATATATTACACTATGCAGAATAAGGTATGTACTTCATATTTAGCAACACTGAACTTTAGGTTATAAATATAGTTCACTATATACAAGTGTAGATTAATGTATGACTAAATCTAAATGTTTTGAAATCAAAAGTAACCAAAGGAAAAAGGCCAAAAGGAATAAAAATGGTGTCAGCAGGGTTTCATAGGACTTTAAAACAATGTTTTTACAGAGATGTTTGCTTAAATTTATTTTAAAATGTGCTACTTTTCAAAATGACAGTTTCTTAAAATATATAAAAAAAAAATAAATAAATAAATAAAAAAAAAACACACACCCTTGACCCTCTATCAACTACATATTTATTCTCTAACTGCTACTTTTTCTTTAAAAACTAACACTAGCTTTCTTTTTTCTATTCTATCCATAAAACTTCTTGAAAAAAAACTAAAAAAACCCTTGCTATGTGTGCTACGTTAGGCTAACCGAGACTTGTCATATGCTTGCATGTTGTTGCTCTTTTGTTGATTTTGATTGCTTCTATTGTCCTCTTTTGTAAGTCGCTTTGGATAAAAGCGTCTGCTAAATAACTAAATGTAAATGTAATGTAAATGTATATATATATATATATATATATATATATATATATTCTGGACTAAGGCAATTAATGTGTCAGTTTTTTTCAATTTCCAGTTACCACACCACCCTGAAAGCTGAATGATAGCTTTAGTTGATGTATGGTTTGTCAACTATTTGAAAATCTGGAATCTGAGGGTGCAAAAAAATCTAAATATTGAGAAAATCGCCTTTAAAATTGTTCAAATGAAGTTCTTAGCAATGCATATTACTAATCACAAATGAATTTGATATATTTACGGTAAGAAATGCACAAAATATCTTCATGGAACATAATCTTTACTTAATATCCTAATGATTTTTGGCATAAAATAAAAAATGATAATTTTGACCCATACAATGTATTTTTGGCTATTGCTACAAATATACCCCAGAGACAAAAGGCATAAGGTTTTGGGGTCCAGGGTCACATATATAGAACTTCTGGCAAAAAAATAAATATATACATACTGTATATATATATATATATATATATATAACTTCTGGCAATTAAAAGAGCAATTGCTTTTAGTAAATAAACAAAGGAAGAGCAAGATAAATGCCATGTTTAATATTGATTTAATGTTAAAATCAAATGTTTTATTCCTCTGTTTGTTACACGAGTTTTCATAAGCCTGTAATTTTTAAAAAGATGTTGAAAAATGATTCATAAATGTGACTTAAGGCTGTTTTTATTGATGTAAATAAAATGCATTGTTGACTATAACACTGTGTATTTCATTAAATTAAATATTTATATTCATGCTCACTAAGTTGCTCCAAATACAGTCACGCTTTGCTGGCCACATCTGCTGGTTTGCTGTACAAAAACACACACACATTAATAAAACGCTGCTTGTTGGTCATGTAAGTTAGAGGTCTAAGTGTATTTACTAATTTACTTTTCCGTAGCACCTTTTCACACACGCATAAAAACGTGCAAAGCTGCTTTGTGGCCCACATGAGCGGCGGAGCAGCGGAGGGAGTCTCAAAGGGAGTCTTACATTTACACTGGTTAATTCATAGCAGACACACGCTGCTTTCCTCTCTCGCTTCCTGTCATGACACCGCAGCGCTCTGGAGGGGGGCCAGGGTGTTATGGGCCACGCAGGGTAGCCACAGTACATGCCCCTGATTTACTGCGAACCACACACGCAAACGCACACTCACGAGACATGTCTTTTTGATAAACCTCCCCATTGAAAAACACTCGTTCTCTAGGATGCCCCCATCATTGGCCTCTAGATTTGCTGAGGGTTCGGCTTTAAAAAAAACACAAATTGTACCATCAGATGTTTTCACCTCTCTTTTGACCTCACACACAGATGAGTGACTCTCACGGAAGGGTCATATTTCAACTCAAAATAACGAGAAACATTGTTTTGCATTGATAGACAACTGGTGATTGTTCTGCAATACAGAAAAACACTTTGCATTACAATACTGTTTGTTCAAACCAGTACAACAAAAGGTTTTGAGGTGAAATATGAACTGGGCACGTTTGACAAGTTTCATTAGAATCACTTTATGCAAACACACAGCAGATGATATGAAGCTAACAACTGTGTTGTTTTGGACAGAAGTACACACTGATGGCTGCGTTTCAAACCATCAATCAAAGAAAACATCCTCCCTTCCCATCTGGACTCACATGCTCTGCAAATGGACATCTGAACTAATGAGACGCCGCAACAACATTAGATTATATAAATCTATCGTATTCAAGTTATTATAATTGCTACTGCATGTAATCTTTAAAGTATACATGCATTATTTATGCACTTGCACAGCCGAGCATCATTATTAAAGCTCTAATAGAATGTACACAGACTTGCTTCAAACCTTATGGTGCTTATTCTGTACACTAAAGAAAGCTTAAGAGAAAGAAATGTGTAAAACCTGTTCTTATGGTGTGAACAGTGTCGAGTCATCTTAAAATCAAGTGAGAATACAGTGAATTGAGTATCCAAAAGCTCTCTCAACTTTTGGTCAAAGTGTCACTTTTGCAAACCTTTGTGTTTTTTCTCAACACAGGGACTTAAAGCAACCAGTAAGAAACCACATCATATTCAAAGTTCGAAGATGACATACTTATGACTTACAGTTTTGTTTTATCAGCATTTACTCTGTTATGCTAATTGATAGATCATTTTAAGCTGTTATTATGAATGTCAAATGTAGCCTACAATTTGTAAATTACGCTGTTGATTAAGCTGTAAAGTTTGCCAAAACGCAGCATATTTTAATGATTTATGTCACAAAACCATCTGCTTAAGAACAATAAAATACATATGGAAAAAAACAAATCCAAAAACGCCTAGTGCATAACCTTTGTTCATTATTTTATTGTACTAGAAACATGAAATGTTCCACCACATCCAATATATTCTGATATTCTGTCTTAATTAAAATTTCTCAACTCGTGAGTTGGAACATCCTAAGACAACATTAAGGCAGCATATGACAAGCTTGGAAAAGCTATCTTTGGTAGTGCGAAGCAATGCCAGTCATGCAAACGCTTGCCAAAGACAGCAGGAACGCGGTGCCAAAACCCAGTGACTCAACACTTCTGTTCTGAGAATTATCACACATCCGTGTTGCCCTAAATCACTCCTCTGCTTACAGATGATGAGGCAATTCCCATGGGAAGTGGCTTTTTCAGTCCAAAAGGCTGAAGCCAATGAGCCCGACAGCTTAATAGATAGATGTGCAATAGTATACAGTTATTTTGCAGCTGCAGGAGGCAGATAAAGCAGCTTTTTCTGGGAAGCGTCTACGATTTAGAGTTTTTCCTGATTTAGAAAGCCAAAATACACACTCTTATACACATTTAAAGTGATTTAAACCAGAGCAGAGATGGTGTAAGACATGGGCGACTTCTGGAAAATGTGTGAACATTACACTGGTGCTTGTTAAGTCAATCAACACTAGTGAGCTTAGTCTTGTGATCAATGTCTATTCAAGATCTCACAGGGAAATATTACACAATCTATTAACTTTTTAGTCAGTGTTGGGGGAAATGCATTACAGGTCATGCGAGTTACGTAATCAGATTACTTTTTTCAAGTAACTGGTAAAGTAATGCAATACTTTTTAATTTGCAAGAAGTTTGTTCATCTCAGTTGTATAAATATCCCTTATGCATTTAATCCCATTTTATTCACCAATGACTTTCAATGATCCAATTCAACCATACTAATCAGCAAAAATGACTTCAGATAAACATAACATTTGTGTTTCATTGCTGAAGAGTGTTGAACTTTCTCCTCTTGCGTCCTATTCTTCATTTAATCCACAATGGCAGCAAAGCTGAAAGGTTTGTTTGAGATGTGCCCTTTACTGTACAGACGTCAATTTACATTTCTTTCAGCCTGAGGCGTATTCATTTGCGTATAAAAGCCCTTTTACTTTTGGTGTGAAAGGGCTTTTACATTTGCCAAAAATAGAACTTTTTTTAATATTAAAAACAAACAAGTAAGCTCCGCCCAGATTTAAAAAGGAATTGCAAAGTAACGTAACACATAAAAAGCAACAAAGTAACGTAATTAGTTACTTTTTTAGGGATTGACGCAATATTGTAATGCATTACTTAAAATAACTTTCTCAACAATGTTTCTAGTTATCTATTAATTTATTAATTAGTTTAAAATAATTGAATGGGGCATCAATAAAGCCTGCCTAAAAATCAAAATCCAGTTGATGGCAAAGCAAAAACAGTCACCGAAGGCTGAGTCTCTAATCTAAATGTTTGCAAGATTGTAGTTTAAATGTTTTTCCTTGCCATGAAAGAGCAGGAGCTCATAAATGCACAAACACACACTCATAAACAAACATGCAGGCATGAAAAGTGTCCGTTCACACGCATCTTTTACCTGTAGGCCCTCGAGCAAAGAGAGACTGTAGACCAATAACAATCACAGACAGACTAAGTTCTTCCAAGAGCTTCACAGTGAAATTCCCCGGACTACAAACAAATCAACCGCACATTGCTTCAATAACGCTAGTTTGTTTCTCATCAGCGAAACAAGCGAACCAGTCTGATCTGTCAGAGATCCCAAACACGTTTGACTGACGTCTACAGCAAAAGCCATTTCTGCAATTACAAACATATATAAGTGGCTCAAGAATATGTCCATCAACCAACTAGTTGATTAGTTTAGATTTAGTTTAGTTCTGGTGGATCTGAGCCTAAACCAACATAATTATGTACTTTTATGCATATCTTGTCCAGTTTTCTTGTTGTTATTATAACATTATTTATAGGTTACAAAAACGTTTCTTAGTTCATCAAGTATAAATAACTTCATAAGCACATTTTGAGCGTTGTTCTAAAACATTTCTCTCAAAATTATGAGAACATATATCAACTATAAATAAAGTTATAAGAATGTTCCACAAACATTAATTTAAGAATGTTTTATCCTAACATTTACATACATTTTTCAAAATGTTAGTGAAAGTTGTAAGAACGCACCCTGTTAGCTGGGATAGACAGCTTGTGTGACATGACCTCATCAAAAACATTAAATGTGATCCTGGAGCACAAAAGCAGTCTTAAGTCGCTGGGGTATATTTGTAGCAATAGCCAACAATACATTGTATGGGTCAAAATTATTGATTTTTCTTTTATGCCAAAAATCATTAGGATATTAAGTAGAGATCATGTTCCATGAAGATATTTTGTAAATTTCCTACTGTAAATATATCAAAACTTCATTATTGATTAGTAATATGCATTGCTAAGAACTTCATTTGGACAACTTTAAAGGTGATTTTCTCAATATTTAGATTTTCTTGCACCCTCAGATTCCAGATTTTCAAATATTGTCTGATCCTAACAAACCATCCACCAATGGAAAGCTTATTTATTCAACTTTCAGGTGATGTATAAATCTCAATTTCAAAAAATTGACACTTAAGACTGGTTTTGTTGTACAGGTACACGAATACGTTTGGTTTGTTGATTGCTTTTGCCAAATACTCCCAAAAGAAAGTCTAAAGCTAAGGCCTGTTTGAAAAGTCAGATAACCCTTCCAAGATGGCACCATGTCTTAATTAGCATATTCATGACATTACAGCAATGTATTTACATCTGTTTGCTTCTCTCCTATTCTCAGAGCTCACAAACTGACATATTTTTCTGTTTCTGGTGTCAGACAATAAAACGAGTATGAAATAGTGACTTAAATACGGCCCATGAAGACTACATGTCTACTTTTGTAAGTCTCTTTGGATAAAAGCATCTCACAAAAGCACCATTTACTTATATAAGTTTAAAGACAACAGTCCAAAAAGTCGCTAGGTGCTGTTTTGAAGAAAAAAGTCACTAAAAAGGTCTAAAAAAGTTGCAAAAAAAGGTATGGCTCCCAAAAGCATGACCATGGAAATTCAAGGGACATATAAAAATCAAACATGTTAGACTAATAATTTCACATATTTTTTAGGCCAATGCGGTTATGGTAATATTAATAAACTTCAATGTTTGATTTTAAAGACCTTGTTTTTGTACAAGAAATAATTGCTGTCCGGTGTACTGTAAAATCTGGGCCCTGAAGCAAAAGCAGTCAAGAACCACTCTGGATGAGAAAGTGAGACAAAATTAGTGGTAGCCAACTTTACTCAAGCTCACACGCTACTCACAGTAACTGGAATAACCAGGCAATGGGATTCCATTACCACAGCCATTCAAAGCTTTCCATTCATGAGAAACACACACACACACACACACACACACACACACAGTAAACAAGGACACAACTCTCCAAGCACAGGGATGTTCCTCAGACCAGGGCCGTTCCTGGAATTGTGGTTAAGCTCATCTGGAAAAGTAATAGGCAGATGATAGCTCAATTCACATGGAACATAAAATAATTTCTCTCCACAGTATTACATCAGCAAGTGACAAACAAGAAAACACACCAATTAAGTACAAGAAAATGTGGCTGGGAATAGGAAACATGGAGATGGGAAATCACCGGAATTGTCTGAGGACTGACATCAATATCCAACGATCAATCCCACCTCGTAAAATAAAAACGAGAATGTATTTTATTACTGTTATAATGGGTGTGTTCAGTACCATGGATTCATTTTGGTCCATGAATCTGCAGATATTCTTTATTTTTTGCATTTGCATCAAAATCAGTATTTATTAAGCACACAAAGGTTTATGATTTGATTAATAATGGGCGTTTCTGTGCAGGTGCAGATCTCGTGTGGGCCTGCAAATGACACTTAACTTTACTTTTACACACTAAATCTTTCCTTGTCACAGTTTCTGAAAGCTGTCACTCAAACAGAAGAAACACACACCAAATCTGCAAAACCAGACACTAATTCTCAGCATTTGACTCAATTTCATAAAACACTTTTTGCAAAACACAACACACAGTTCTCTATGTAACACGCAAAAATCTAACAGGAATTAACATTATGGCAAAGGTGTTTGCAAATGTTTGCTTGTGATATGTGTTTGTGATGTTTTGAGTGCAAGAGATGTGAGGCATTTTGCATTTTGTGTGTGCAATTCTTGGATTTGTGTGTAAAGTTTAGAAAAAAGAGGCAAAGTTTTGAAAATGTGTGTAAGTAGGTAAACAAAAAAAGTTAAATAAAAGATGACGTTGCACATGAGCAACACTTGTAGTCTTCAGACTTACTTTTTCAAGCAATAAATTCAAGAAACTGTTGACGCCTTTTTACCATCATAAATGCCACATTCACTGCAATTTATCTTATTTTTGGCCTCTTTTATGCTAGCAATTATGGCTTCTTTTCTTTTTCCACGACCCATTTGTCTTTATAGCATCTTTGAAAAATTGCCTCTATCTTCAAAATAAGAACTTTAGCTGCTTTTGATGTGGCTTTTCTGTTGATCTGGCAAACATGAAGACCACACGCATCATTTTCCGGGGCCTTGTGAGGGACGGAGTCGGCTAGCAGAACTTCATTGTTCAGTTTTTACCTGATATGTTTGTCATTCAATGCCCTACTCTGTTGAGTATCAGCATCATGATTTATAAGTAGATATCATCTCCAGAAGTCTGTTTAATATCATTTTTAAAATCCCTGTATACGCTATGTCATCTAAAAAACTAAATCTAATAGATTTTGGTGGAGGTACAAATAATCCCCAAACGTTTTATCAGCCTCATCCCTCTTAAATATTGTATTAAAGAAAATATTTGCTTAAATTTAATTCACGGCTCTCTGATGTTGGTTAATGGACACACGGCATACAGGTAATCAAATAAAATATTTCAATTTTAGTAAGTGTTTTATTTCAGCTGTTTTAATTTTAAAATTTTTAATTTTATGATTTAATTAATTATTATCTTTTCATCAGCTTGGGAGATCTTGCTCTAACCAGACCAAACTACCAAACACTGTCAACGGGAACCATTTAACTGTCAGGATATAATGATTATTTTTCACTTTCATTGAATAGAGATGTTTTTGCATTAACAAATGTTTTGCCACAGTGTATTTATACACGTTTCATAACTCATAACGCATTCAGATGAAGCTCTTATCACAGATAGCTTATTAATATTAACGTCACCATCGGCTTATACCATGCACAGTGACTTGGGATAAGTTGTTGTTGTTTACATTATTTAAATTTAATGTTTATTATTTGGGCATAAAAGTAGATGTACATTTCAAACATCATTATTCATGGTCAACTGAGTGAGTCTTTTAATGTATTAATGTTTGGTAAAGTCTAAATCTTTGATGTAGAAATAATTTACACTCAGATATTGCTAATAAATTTTATAATTTAGTCCTGTAATGTGCTTTATTTACTTAAAAAATAAAGGTTTTACAGTTTATATTTAATTCAGATTCCATTTGCAGTTTGGACACTTCCATTGTGCATAGATGTGTGTGTATCATATTGACTCCTGACCATATATATATATAATTTGAACATATATAAAATAAGTTAGCATCTTACCACTTTGAATATTTTATTAAGTATGCACTGAAAGCAGTCATGCTTTAATCTTTCTGATATCATAAGAGCGACCACATTGTTCAAGTATTATTTAAGCTAGAGTATTAACTGAATGTGACTCTTGGAGAGACTAAATGAAGAGGCATAATGAGGCTATTTGTTTGACAATTAAATGATTTGTTTGAAAAAAAAATGCATGAATTGGATCAAGTGTGCAAGTTTAATAAACAGCCCTCATCATGTCTCATGTGACACAAGCGGTGGCAGGACTCGACCCGTTACAAAGAGGCCCAGGAAATTTGTGAAAGGTTGCAGAAGATCCGTAGATCCCAAACGGAGGAGGGGATAGTAAAGAATAACAGCGTGAGGATGAAGGGTGCTTAAGGGAATGACCTAACAAACACAGTGTTCCGGAGACATGGTTTACACAGCCTGAAAACATTACGGGCCTACACTGAGCGCCATTCAAAATCATCATCCTTAAAATCTAAAACCGTTTCATATAGTTCTGTTCATTTAGACTGCACAGGACAGGCAATGCTTCATCTTTACCAGGCCAGTGGCCATAATATCATCATAAAATAACACAAATGTACTTTGACCTCTTAACTGTCACCTATCCCCTCAATGGGACACCTAAGTTTACTTCACTATAAAACAAATAAATCTAATCTAATCTAATTACAACAAACTATACACGTTACAAATTATGTAGAAAAAGTGGTAACTTTTATTCACAGTGGTAATTTATTCACTATTAACTATGACTTTTCCCTCAATAAACTCCTAATTGGCTGCTTATTAATAGTTAGTGCGGTAGTTGTTAAGTTTAGGTGTTGGGTAGGATTAGGGATGTAGAATAAGGTATTAACATGTGCTTAATTACTACTAATAAATGGCTAATATTCTAGTAATATGCATGCTAATAAGCAACTAGTTAAGAGACCCTAAAATAAAGTGTTACTGAAAAAGTAATAGATTATTTTACGACAAGAGTGCACCTCATCATAACAAGAGTTCTGACCTTTGTCACAAAAAGTCTTTCTTTGTTGCATTTTTCCCCATCACGCTTTAGAAATCATCATAAATTATATATCAGCTTAAAATCTCAAAATTCATCCTTTGAAAGCCATTTTAAAATCAGACATTGCATTACCATGGAAATGGTGCATCGAAATCATATTACAAAATGTTTTTGTTCATGAATTATAAAAATTGGATAGAGCACTTTCATGTCTATGTTCAAAAAAAATGGGAGTGACAGTTAAAGGGTTAAAACATGCAAACTGTGTCAGGGTTCTGTCGTGTGTGTCATGTGTTCCTGCCTCTTGTTTCCTTATTTGGTTTGTTTCCTGTCCTTGTTTCATGTGATTATTAGTTAAGTGTTGTCCAGCTGTGTTTGTAATTAGCCTGTGTATATTAGTTCCTGCTCGTTTAGTTCCGTGTGGTCTGGTCTGGTCTACTTGTTACTCCCCGGTGTTCCTGTCTGAGTCTGCCTTGCCTTGTCTTGCCCTGATGATGTCCATTAAAGACTGTTAATTTGAGTTTACGTCCTTGTCTGCATGTTCTTGTGTCCTCCCTCGTGTGTGCACCGTGACAAACTGTTATGCAAATCAGTTGTGACTTTTAATTGCACATTTACATTCTTTTTACATAATTTTACACCAGTTATGTGAAATATATATAAACCTTACCCAGCTAATAGGGAACATTCTCACAACATTAATGATTTTGAAAAGATATATAAATGTTAGGACAAAACACACTAAAAGTGATTAAGTTCATGGAATGTTCTTATAACTTTATGAGAACGTCTATCAAATATTAGTTATAATGTTGAAAGAATGTTCTGAGATCAACATTTTCGGAAAATTATCTTATTTTTACTTGATGGACATTCTAAGAAATGTTTTTTTGTAAACTTTAAAGACATTTTTACGTTCTTAGAATATTAAAAATAAACATTTAAATAATGTTATATTTTGGGCAAAATATATTTTGAAACATTGTCACCTTTAAACAACATTCTAAACACTAGATGAAAACTGGACATTTATTGTATATTAAAAATAAATATTCAAACAACATTATATTTTGGGTGAAAATAAAGTTAATAGAATGTCGCAAGAAATGTTTTTGTAACCTTTGAATAACATTATAATCATGACAATAAAACTGGACATTTCAGCATTTTAAAACCATATTCCCACAACATTTTTATAACCTAAATTTGTTACCTGGGCTTTTATCCAGTAAAGAGGTTTACGCAAAACTCATTGGACATATAATTATGCTCATAAATTTCACTTAGCATATAAAGATGATTTAATGCATATGTGTTTGTTTACATCTTTGTTTACATTCAAAATTGAATGTAGTCACAGTTTTCTTATATTGTTTGGTTTTGTTTATTTGCATTGTGTTGAACTTGTTTGTTGTCTTCGTAGTTTTCATCATACGGTCAGATAAAGCTGAATATTTAGAAGCTGACGAAGCGTTTCAAATGTTCCTCATGGCCTGAGAAAGTTCAGATGAACCCCAAACAGCTTAACCTACTCGTTTTAGAATGTGATGTGAAGTTAATTACAAAGCTGCCGTCATTACTCTAACAGACAACTGGTGTAAAGCGAATGTTTAGCTTTTAGAAATAGAGAGTGATATTTCACTTGAAGAACCTGCCAGTTGAGGGAAATGTGATATCTGGCAGAAACTCAGACCTGCTACCTGCCAGAAGAGCAGATTGTCTGAGGATTTGTGAGCTTTCAGCTCTGATGCAGAGCTGTGAATTATTAGCCCTCGCACACAAACACTGACATCCCAGAGGAAAGACGTTACAAATGAGATCTTTACCATCTCAACTGAGATTACATTTTCATGCTTCTTAGATGATTCTCACGAGGGGAAAAATGTAAATCTCAGAAAAGTCTCAAATCGTGCTCAGATTTGCCAAAATGCCAAAGTCTGGAAAAAGCAACAGATCTCATTAAATGATGTGAGCTATTATTGTCTGCATTCATTTTTAGTCTCCAAATGGAGACTTTTAGCCTTAATTCTCCTGCTTATAAGATAATCTCCTGAAAAAATTAAATCTCACGTCTCTTCTAGAGTTTCAATAAAGATCTCAAAGTCTCAAACTGTGCTCAGATTTGCAGACGATCTATTTATTTATTATTTTCACTTCACAGTTTAATTGAGCCAATACTTTTTTTCTAATGCAGCACAAAAAAAAAAAAAATCAACATAAAATTTTGAAATCTTTTACAGTGTACTGCATACCTACAATACAATTAAAAAGCTGAATTTGGCCATTTGGTCTAATTCTATTTTAAGACAAAGTTCATACCTTACAGAATATACAGTATTATATCATATTGTATTATTTTATCACATTGTCCTATTGTTGTATATATTTATTTTTATTAGATCCCGCACTTTAAATTAATACTGTTCCAGTTTCTTTTGATGTTATGTGTGAATAACACCAAGGATTACCACCTCTGTGCAATGACAATAAAGCAATCTTGAATCTTGAATAATCAAACAATGCAATTTTCCTCTTGCAGGGTTTCTGAAGGTCTTAAAAAGGTCTTAAAAAGTCACATTTTTACAAATATAGGTCTTAAATCTGAGTCGCAGGTCTTAAATTCAAGTCGTGGCATTAAATGTTGCATGCACTGGGAAAAAAAAATTCATATCTTACTCATATTAAATTAATAGCATTTTGTTTTTTCTTCTAATATAAATATCTAAAGATCCTTCAATCAAGATACATTCACTTGAGATACAAAATATGAAGTCTTGTTTTCTGAGTTTATGTTTAAAGCAATAACAAATATCTGTCAATGGGGTATTAAAATATGTTTTCCCTTTGAATGAAGTTGATTTTTATGAACCCACTGGCAGATATTTGCTGTTTTTAACCATAACCTCATTTTTCATCAAACTTGGTTTATTTTTCTGTCATTTTGCTTCTCTAGTCAATGCATCTTGATTTAAGAATCTTAAGACATTTGCACTGGCAAACAAGACAAACACTGAGGAAGAGCATCACTTTTTTGCACCGTGAACATTATTTCAGTATTTTATTTTTTTTTGGGGGGGGGGGGGGGTGTGAATTAAGAAGTAATGGAGATCTGTTGGGAGTTTTCAGACTTTGCTAATGCAGCTCATTTAAAGTCAGAAACCCTGTCTTGACGTCACCGATCGACTCCAGTATTAGGTTTGATTTGTATAGATCACATGCTCAGTTGTGGTTTGGATGCGAGGCTCGTCGTGATGAGGGCAGGTGGCAGAGACGGGCTAACGAGACACACTCTGCTCTCGTATCAAACCCGCCGCAGCGAGTGAAAGCTGCTAAGACAGGAGCCGGCGTGTCTGCTCCAATTCTCAGAGCTGGGAATGTGCCTCCGCCGTGAGACCATTAAAAGAGGCCTGCACTCTGGCTGACTCCCCAACAGTCAAGGCCCCATCAAGTCTCCATCCAAATGTGTTTCTGGGGGGCGAGGAGGTTCTCCACCCCCTAGGTAGTGCACGCACATGCTGCCAGTACAAATAAACAGTGTGGGCTCACTCTCGTGAAGCCCGACCTGAAAGCTCCCGGGAACGCTGGCAATAGCTGCATTGTGTTTTGTTGCGGTGCATGTTCTGCAGTGCTATTTTTTTAGCAAAATGAAAACGTGCAGATTATCTGGGAAACATACAAGGCTGAAAGAGTGTAGGCTACATCACAGAGCCGTTCAATTAAATGCATTTGTTTGGAGTGAATTTGTTCTTAAATCAGCTGTTTTGATGCAGCGAACAAAAATACGTTCTGAGAATGTTCCAATTCAATTATGAAAACTTTATTTATTTTTTTTAACTTTTATTTCTGAATGTTCTGCGAAATGTCCAGACTTTAAAAAAAAAAAAAAAAAAATCTTGGTTTTATGAATGTTTAGGGAACATTCCATTTTAACATTTTGCAAACATTATGGAAACGTTACTTTTGAACGTTCTCTGAACATTCCGAAACAAGTGGTAACATTTAAAAGACAACATTTATGAGCTCTTCTCTTTACCTGTATTTTAAGTTGGTTTAATTGGAGTTCCTGAATCCTAAATAATTCCCCTATGTGTATGTGTGTGGGTACCTCTTTATTTAATTTAATTTTTTTTTTTCTTAATAACTGTTAATTTTGTATCAATGCATGGTGTGTATATGTATTTGATATACATGTATATACATATTTCCCTTTGGTTGTTTGAAATGTTTTGTGATATGATGTTGTTGTTTTCTTTATAATAAATATTTGATCACAAAAAATAAAAAGACAACATTTAAAATTTGCATGAATGTGCACCTAAAACATTTTATTAAAAGAAACCATGAGCCGTATAAATTAATGTTTTTGACTTGTTATAAAAATTATGGCAAAAAATGAGGCTAAATTTTTTTGAATGGCTAAAAGCATATTTTCCTCTATTAAATGTTGACTTTCTAACACTAACAGAAGAAGTAACACGTAAGTAATGCACTGAAGAAAGGCCCGTATCAGAGATTTTCAGACAGATATTGCACATACTGAATGTATTTTAAGCATAATACAAAAGACAGATCTAAAAAATGTTTAAATGTTTAGTTTTTCAGTTAAAGTAGCTGTTTTTTTTCTTTAACATTGTACACTGTAAAAAATGCTTTTTTAAAGTAAATAAAATTATTATTTATTGAATTATTTGGAGTATGTTTTGCAAAAATAAGAATTTAGTGTTACTTGCAATTTCTTAGTAATTGTTTGAGAAATTTACTAGCAATTTCTGAGTGAAGATTGTTTCTACACCAAATTATTTTCAGTGTACATAAATGCTTTAACTTCATTTTTATATGTACGTTGTCATGAAGGACATTTACTGTATCGTCAGTGCAGTCACATTCTATAAACTACAAGTGCAAAAGCACTTTTTAAATGGTTAGAAGCATGTTGAAAATGAGCAGAAATGTAAGTCTAATTTTCCAGAAGTGAAATGGCACCACAATTTTGGAATCACCCATTTTTTTCTCACATATAATTGAAGTATAATACAAAATGATGGATCCTCAAAAATAGTGTATTTTAATGTTTAGTTTTTTAATTACGTACTAAAGTGTAGGGTTTTTTTCCAGCTTTGTAGATAATGTTTTAACTTGTTTTTTACAGGTATGTTGTCATGAAGGACATCTGTGACCCTGGACCACAAAACCAGTCATAAGTGTCAATTTTTCAAAATTGAGATTTCTACATCATCTGAAGCTGAATAAATCATCTTTCCATTGATGTATGGTTTGTTAGGATCGGACAATATTTGGCTGAGATACAACTATTTGAAAATCTGGAATCTGAGGGTGCAAAAAAAATCTAAATATTGAGAAAATCACCTTTAAAGTTGTTCAAATGAAGTTCTTAGCAATGCATATTACTAATCAAAAATTAAGTTTTGATATATTACGGTAGCAAATTCACTAAATATCTTCATGGAACATGATCTTTACTTAATATCCTCATGATTTTTGGCATAAAAGAAAAATGGATAATTTTGACCCATGCAATGTATTTTTGGCTATTGCTACAAATATACCCCAGCGACTTAAAACTGGTTTTGTGCTCCAGGGTCACATTTGTATTTAATACAGTCCCATTCTACATGCTTAATGTGTGTTCTTGTATTATTGCGGCTAAACGATAAATAATTACTGAGAAGTGCAATAGAGTTTATTAAATGTCTGTGCTATTAAACCAGATGTGTTACCATTCAGACAGATAGATATAAACATGTTAATCAGTTTAACCAACTAGACTATCTTCATACTTAGCACAATTATGTTCTGTTGCTCCATTAAGCATAGAAAGTATGTTCTCCACCCTAACTTCAACTTTATTTACAGACGTTCAAATTAAGAAGTTTTGTGCATTAAATAAATCACTACATTTTTACATTCGTGGAAGAAATCTTGAGAGGTGTTTGTCCATACAGCAATTCCCTGTGAAGTTCACAACCAAGATGAAAGAGAGACAGATATAACGCATATGCATGTAGTCGACAGATATTAAATTATGGTGTTTTGGCAGTAGATTTTTGTATTAACATTCATCTTGTTTTACCAGGACAGGCAATGCAAAATAAATAAGGAGTAGATGAGGTGAACGATGCTGTGGTTGACGTGTGTCTGTACCTGAGTGGCCTCTGTGTGTGTTTGTTTAGAAAGGGTCAGAGCTACTTACGCAGAACCTCTCCGGATCACAGACTCGCTCTCATCCAGCAGCTGTTAAAACAATCATAAAGTGAGTCTCAAAGTCAAAGCGCTGATCTGAGGACTCTTGCACCGGTTACTCAACATTCCCCTGGAGGAAGTCCAATGAACTAGCCTGGATATAAACATCCACCCATAATAACTGGGAATATTGCTAGGTCTAGTGCATGCGCTTAATTAAGTCAAGCGTCAGTATAGTGAACAAACCCACAACTGCATGCATGTTTTACAGACGCTAATGATTCATGCAATCATGTGGCTTTCATGTCTCAAACATTTTCAAGTTTGTCCTTTTAGAAAACCAGTTGATGCCTTAAATTTTAAAGCATAATCAAATTTACTGTACACGTGATTTCGAATTACATTATATTAAACTAACTTAAAAACAGATTTGAATTTTGAATTTTAGGTTGAAATTATTTTGAATTAAAGTAATGGAAAAAACATATTTTTTTTTTTACAGATTTACACACTTTGAAGAACCCACGAGTAATATTAGCGTGATCTCGTGAGTATTTTTACATAAAGTGTGGTTCTACCACAAGTGCATTTACCCAGGTGACCAATTTAGGTTATAAAAACGTTGTGGGAACATTGTTTTGAAACGTCTGTAAAGCAACAAAATGTACAGTTTTCTTGTCATCATTAGAATGTTAAATAAATGTTACAAAAACTTTTCTTACACATTCCATTAACTTTATTTTCATTCAAAATATAACGTTATTTGAATGTTTATTTTAGTATTCTAAGAACAGTAGAATGTCTACTTTTATTGTTGTGATTAGAGCGTTATTTAAAGGTTACAAACATGTTACTTAAAATGTTCATCAGTAACTACATCCGGAGGACATTCTGGGAAATGTTGATCTCAGAGTGTTTTCTCTCAACGTTATAAGAATGTATATCAAATATTAATGAAGTTATAAGAACATTTCATAAACATTACTTTAAGTGACATAGTATAAGGAGGGTCGAGTGCTGATGTCACTGCATGCGTCTCTGTTTAGGGCACATTTTGTTGAGCTGCACAATGTATTTAAGTCAGCATGTAAAGAGTTAAGAGTTCGTGCCTGGTTATTTACTCAAGTGAACAGAGCAACAATCATCTAACAAGCCAATTTTCAGGACAATTTTCCCACTGGACCACAACAAAACTAAACACGTAGTGTTTTTGCAGTGAGTGCACAGGACTGCGCAGAAGTTTGATCTCAGTAAGATTTAAAGTTTTAAAAATAAGTCTCTTCTGCTCACCAAGGCTGCATTTATTTGATCAAAAATACAGTAAAAACTGTGATATATTTTTACAATTTCAAATAGCTGTTTTCTATGTGAATATCTGTTAAAATGTAATTTATTCCTGTGATCAAAGTTGAATTTTCAGCATCATTACTCCAGTCTTCAGTGTCACATGATCTTCAGAAATCATCCTAATATGCTGATTTGCTGCTCAAGAAACATTTCTGACTATTATCAATGTTGGAAAAAGTTGTGCTGCACAATATTATTGTGGAAACCGTGATACATTTTATTTTTCAGGATTCACAAATGAATGGAAAGTTCAAAAGAACGGCATTTAAGTAAATTTTATAACATTATAAAAGTCTTACTGTCACTTTTGATCAATTTAATACATCCTTGATGAATGAAATTATTACTTTCTTTTAAAACTCGTGCTGACCCCAAACTTTTAAACAGTAGTGTATGTATGTAGGGATACAGAAATCATTATTTAAACAAAGAACTATTAAAAAAAAAAAAAAAAAACAGTGATTATTTGATCAGACAACTCGCCATTAAGACATTAACAAAATTTGGTAAAATATCTAAAATAACTCTGAAATAATGAACAGGTGGCAAAATCACATGGAATTACACTTAAAATGTTTTTCACATGCAATTTTAGTACACTCAGAAATTGGTTTTCACTCAAAAAAGACACATCAAGTAATACATTGAATTACATGTGAAATTTAAATTAAAACATAGCCAATAATCTTTGTTTTCTTTACAAGTTAGAAAAATCATTTATGCCACTGCATGCAGTATTCTAGTATTGTATTTCCTTTCTATTCTCTTGATTATCTCATGTCTGTATGCATCATATGCCAGGAAAACCATCAGCCCATTGCTCAAGGCGACCCGTCACTCCACAGACCAGTGCCAAATCAAACAGTCCCAGGTCAAAGGTCAAACCCTCAGCCGCTGGGACGTCCCAAGCGCTTCAGCACAGCATAATGAGTTCGTAAGACAGAGTTTGACATAATCAGGGGAAAAGAGCAAATCCCAGCCCAGAGTCGAGTTGGACACCTGTGAGATCTGCTGCTCCAAAACACACACATACAGTCGCCCGCGCCGCTTTCCTGCCAAGACATACAGTTTTAGCAACATGGAGATCTGGAGGTTTCTGCCTCGAGGGCTGGAGGGATACGTGACTGAGCGCATGCAGCAGCGGCGATGGGCGTTAGTGAGAACCTTAGCACTGAGGAGACCTCCAGTTACTGCAAACCGGCATTGAGCAACTTCAAGTGGACAATAGTTCCTCTGTGGAGCACAAGCATTCACTAAATATTCAGTAATATCATCAATTTGACAGCACTGTCGCTCAAAAGAGACAGCAGTCGCATACTAACTCATGCTATTCATGTTAAATTAAAGTAATATTGTTTGTATGCAAAATGTTACTTTTGAATGTTCTCTGAACGTTCTGAAACAAGTAATAATTAAGTAATAAACAAGTAATAATTTAAAAATGTTCGACAAACATCCAACTAACAATGCTGGGGAAATTTACTTTTAAATGTAATGCATTACAGTCTTGTGTTACTTTTTGTCACCTGGGCTGGGCTTGCTTATTTATTTTTAATAACAACAAACCCTAAAGTTATATTTTTGGTAACTGTAAAGGCCCTTTGACACCAAAAGTGAAATGAATAATCCTCCGGCTGAAGGAAATGCCTCTGCTGTCAATCAATAAATGAGAAAAGAAAATAATGTGCGTTACATATTTGAAAAAGTAACTCAGATAATTTATTGGAAATGTAAAAGTAATGCGTTACTAGTTAGTAGTGCTGTCAAACAATTAATCACATCCAAAATAAAAGTTTTTGTTTACATAATATATGTGTGTGTACTGTGTATATTTATTATGTATATTTAAAGACACACTCGTACAGTATATATTTTGAAAATATGTATGTGTATTTACATGTATATATTTATATTTATATTTATATAATTTATATTATATATAAATATATTTAATATACAAATATAACATATTTTTCTTAAATATATACATGCATGTGTGTTTGTGTTTAAATATACATATATTATGTAAACAAAAACTTTTATTTTGGATGCAATTAATTGCGATTAATTGTTTGACAGCACTACTAGTTAGTAAAGTAATCTGATTACACAACTTGTAACGCATTACCCCCAACACTGGTGCTAGCATTTTGAGAACATTATTAAAGCACAGATAACGTTGCACGAATGTTCTATTAATGTTCCTGGAAGAACCTTTGTTCATAACTTTGAAAGAACATTGCTAGAAGTTCTGAGAACGTTCTCTGCTAAAACGAACTATTCATGTTAAAGCAATATTGTTTGTATGGAATACATAATAAGGCTTGATTATACATAATTTAAGATAGCAACTGAACTCGAATAAGCTGATAAAGTTTGACATACTTCTATTTCCAACTTTATATGAAGAGCTGGGCGATGATATAGTAATATTGTGTAAAATAAAAAAATTAGGCGGTTAAGATTTACTATATCGGCCTATATGCGAGTATACTGTATGTATGCGAACAAAGTAGGATATCCAACCTTATATATAAAGAGCTGTGCAATAATATAGTTACTATAGCGATAAATAACATTATGCAACTATATAATTAGTATATATAATTTTACGTGAGTATACTGAATGTATATGGATAAAGTTGTAGATAATTTCACAGCAAACAAAAACATATTCTAAGAACGTTTCCCTAACATTCTCATTAAGTTATAAAAATGTTATTTCTGGATGTTCTCTGAACGTTCAAAACACACGTTAAATGTTTTAGAAATGTTTTTCTTGGTTATGCAAACGCTGATGGAACATTAAATGTTCATTGAATGATGTATAAATAAAATTTGAGCTAACATTTTGAGAGCATTACCAGATAACTTTGAAAAAACATTCCATTAAAATTACAGCAAGAATGTTTGTTCATAACTAGATCCTTGCCAGAATGTTCCCCGTTAGCTGGGATATATCCAACTTTATATATAAAGCTTTGTAATAATATAGGCACAATATAAACAGGCAAGATTTGCTATATAGTACATACTAACTGTAAGATGATAAATGTCAGCTCTAAACTGATTTGCATCCTTCAAAAGTGAGCAAAAATAGCATTCTGATTTTTATGTGTAATTCACACTGAGAAATGAAATGTGTGACCTCAGCTCAAATTGAAAAGCAGGAAAAGCACAGCAGGAATATCTGTGGTGGGTGTGATTGCTGAACACAGACTTTAATAAATAAACAGTAATCTGAGGTGCGGTGGATCTGTGATCCATTAACCCGCCGCGGCAGATAACCTCCACAGACTGAGTGTGTGTGTGTGTGTTTGCTCTGTGACATTTAAACACATTCCTCGTCCCAGTGCACTTCATCAGTTTTAGAGACAGCAGAGAGAACATGCTAATAAATATGAGCGACGGAAGAAAACTCCCTCAGAGCCGAGCGTCTCATATCCACCTCAAGCACATCTCTATCTGTCAAACACAGATCCTCCTCTCGCTTGAACTACACGTCTTCCTGGAAGTGAAGTCAATATCTCTACAAAGAAACACTCATCTAGCACAGATGAACATGATTGATCTGCTATTAACACTGAGAGCATCATTTTATGATGAAACACATCATCTGAAGAGTGTTTCTGCCTGCTATCTGGCATTTCCAACTTTCTGTGCTGTTCTGTAAGTGTTCTGTGAACTGAATGTTTCCATATACGTTCTTATAATGTTCAAAGGAAACGTTATGTTCTTAAAACAATGTTTTTTGATGTAATTTGTATGTTCTCAGAACTGTGTTCAATAACGTTTTTTAATATCAATAGAATGTTCTAATAACATTTTCAAAATAAAACACTCTTTAAATATAAAAAATGGATGTTTTAAATGTTGAGAGAACATTTAAATGTAACATTCTCATAGCGTTTCAAAATGATACAACTGAATGTTCCGCTAACGTTCATACAACCAAGAAGAAACGTTCTTAATACACTCGATTGGAAGTTACAAAAAAAAAAACATTTAGAAATAATATTTTCATAACTTAATAGGAATGTTAGCAAAATATTCTGAGAACATACTGTATTTTTATTAGCTAGGATGCCTGTTACATCATCTATTAAAATGCAACTCACTAGCAATTTTTACATGAGCATAATTAATAAATCAGATAGATGGAGCAATCGGACTGAAAAGCCTTCATGTGAATACCTCAATTGATCTGACTGAGCTTGATCCGAAACAATCCAATCAATTTGAGAAAAAAAAGCAAGTAAACTTGAATCATACTTTCTCAGCTGGATTCAAAAACACCTTGATGTGCATGTTCACATATGTTTTATGACATATGACTTATGTCTCATTTCATTTGTGTCTCACATACTGGTCACTGAATATTTACAAAATATTTGCTATGAACGTTCTTCTGACATATGTCAGATTTCTTTTTAGATATGTCGAGGTATATCGAGGACTTAAGTATAAGTCATGTTTATAAACTAATTTTTTTTGAGAAAGTGAAGAACTGTGAATGAACTTTGTTAACATTGCTGGAAGAACGTTTGTTCATAATTGTGAGAGAACCTTGCCAGAACGTTCTGAGAATATTCCCTGTTAGATGGATATCTCCGGAAACATGGACACTCAACACTGCGTGTGTGTTGGCGTTCTGTTCAGAAAACATGTAAATGAATATGTGAAATGGATTCATATAAACAGAACTTTCAGAGTCTGAAATCGGATTGAATTCATTGCAATTGACAAATTAGTGCATGTAAACCTTCGTATTGTATTATCAACACATTTCAGAACACAACATATAAAGTAGAGCTTGTGCAGCTCAAGAGTTTTTGTTCATGTCTTTTTGTATTTGAGGCTCCATCGGGTCACTTGCACTGGTGACATTCTGTACAGAGTAAAAACAAAAACAATAAGCCTTTGTGCAAATCATTTTGACATTTACTAAATATGAGTTCTCAGATGAGACCGCTGGGACTCAAGACTCAAACATTTGCCATGAATCTGCATCTTCTGGTGTTGTGTGTGGTCTGAAACAGAGACGGAAAGAAGAACCTTCCAGAAGATATTCAGTTCCAGTATAAATACAGATGCAATTCAGATGGACATATTTTGGCCTAAAACACTGGTTAAAGGTGCGGAATTTTTTTGGATGTAAAAATACTTTTTCATATCCCAATTTAACTGCAGAGAAGGGCTGTTGTCCGGATGGATAAATGGGAATGTTTTCCCAGACCTGTGATGAAGAGAGACCTTAAGATGATCTCACATGTGGTTTTTCTAAACTAAAAAGACAAGAACCTTTGATTTAAAAACCACTTTTATAAACTGAAATGAAATAATGAAAAGTAAAAATGAAAAGTCGTGATGCATTGCATTCACATATGCAACTGGCTTTTGTCTTTGTGTGTATGAAATTAAGTTTAATTGCATTTTATCATGAAATATCGCCTTTTTGATTTTGTTAATTGTATAATAAATAAAAAGAAAACAAATAGACAGAATACAAAAAGATTAGAAAAGCTCGTTTTTTTATTTTTAAGAATAGAATTGGAATAGAGAGAGCTAGAGTTAGAGGATCAAATAAAGATGGAAGAGATGTGTTTCTGACCGATTTTTAAAGATGGCTAGGAAATGCTGGGATTGAGTTGGGCAGGTCATTCCACCAGGAGGGAACATTTCATTTAAAAGTCCGTGAAAGTGATTTTGTGTTTCTTTGGGATGCACAATAAAGCGATGTTCACTTACAGAACGTAAGCTTCTAGAGGCATATAAGTCTGAAGTAATGAATTTAGGTAAAGGGGTGCAGAGCCAGAGGTGGTTTTGTAGGCAAACATTAATGCCTTGAATTTTATGCGAGCAGCTATTGGTAGCCAGTGCAAATTGATAAAACAGAGGTGTGAAGTGCATTCTTTTTGGCTCATTAAAAATTAATCTTGCTGCCACATTCTTGACTAATTGTAAAGGTTTGATAGAACTTGCTGGAAGACCTGCCAAGAGAGCATTGCAATAGTCCAGCCTGGACAGAACAAGAGCTTGAACAAGGAGTTGTGAAGCATGTTCCGAAAGAAAGGG
>JAFVLL020012574.1:123175-141641 GCA_021397915.2 Tor tambroides | reverse complement strand
ATTGTTAATACAGTATCAATCTGACGTTTTGATTAATATCAATTAATCATATCAAATCAACCCTAAGTTTAATCTTTAAATTCCCTAAAGCTAAAAAAATTCATAATAAAAGCTTGACCAGAGCTAAAATTCCTTAATATTAAGTGTAATATTTTTACACCTGTGGCCAAAACACATCCTACTAGTCTCTCCTTCAAGTTAATCCTAACAAATATTAATTTTCCCAGCACGGACCTTTTATTTTGTTTGAAATCTGCAGTCTCTTTTTATTTCGGTCCATTAACAGCTTGCCCCTTTTTCAGGGTCGATGACATGCTCAATATCGCAACACAGCTGTGCAACACCACCCAAGTGCATCGATGCGTGCTTGTTACATGGAAAAAATATATATATTGTAGAAACCCCTTACCGTGTTTACTACTATTCATTAGGGTAATTGCCCAACAATAACAATTAAATGGATTGTTGTTTGTCACAACCACCACCATTAATGGACTAACGCTTCCTCTGATCTCCACTAGGGGTCCCCACTGCATATGTTCTATCTGTATCCCTTGCAACAGATGATAAGAAAGTTTCAGAACTAAAACCATCATGTGGAAATAAATGTGTAAATCACATTTGAAAAGCATCTCTTTGCTTAGCAGAAATAACTCACTTGAAACACAAATCAAAAGCCATAATGGAAGCTGTATGAAGGTGCCTGCAGTTGGCCTCTATTGAATCAGCAGCAGTGGGATTGTGCAAGAATATGGAAATAGAGCAGAGGATGATGTTCATAACCGGTCTGCCCTGTGAGAAATATGAGGTGGGGAGGAATGGATGTGTATCTGACTGTTCTGACACAACTGGTCTCATCTTTTCAAATTAGCTCTACTCATGAAGCGCTGTGTGCTCCCAGTCCATTAGATGGTACCCTTGCAAATAAAGCCTCAAATATGACAGGCATTTTCATATAAGCCCATTTCAAATCAGGTTAAAAGCCAAATGAAATGCAGTTCACAGCTCACTTCCATAATGTGAAATATTTCCAAGTGAAGCAGGAGACAAATATAAAGGAAGACTTCTCAAATAAGAGAGATCAGTAATGTCAGCCGTAAAAAAGAAAGTTCTTTCAGAGGTGGAGCAAGTTATTGCATTCTGATGAAAGATTCAGATTTATTTCTCATATAGCCGGAATGTGTATTTAGGAAGCTAATAAAATTCCTTTCAAAAAGTATTCCCACAGCAAGTTGAACACCTCAAAACAGATGCTTTGTTTGGATGTGCATTTGATTTTTCACAGTTTGCAGCCCATTAGGCTGTCCCTGCAGCAAATGAACCATTGAGCGCATAATTGATGTCAACGGATGCTTTCGTAAACATGGACAGCAGCCAGCTGCAATTGCAGTGCTGTAAGTAGTGTGCAGAAAGTTCTTACCCTTGAAGAGCTTTTTCTCCAAACCAGTCTCCTTTACCTAATGCCCGCAGATAGACAGGAGTCCCATTGGGTGGATCTTCTCGAGTAACGTTCACCTGCAATTACAGGTTATTGGTCTTGAGAAGCTGCGGGAAGGCTAAATAAACCACTGATTTGTTCCTAAAATATCAATCATTTAACTTTTACATTTGTTGTAGGTTGGTATTTGTCACACTAATGATACTAAATGACAGAGCAACAACAGAGAGAGTGTATTTGAAGGGATGAAGGGTCTTGAAAATGCATTCAGATTAATGGCCAGTTCACACAAAAACGAACATTTTGAAGGAAGAATTCCGAAGAACTGACACACAGCTCTTTCCTTACAATATTTCACAGTGACCACCTCTATCAAGCTTCAGAAAGAAAATGAAACTCCAGAACAGCAAAATGACCTACAGTCTATGACTTAAAGTCTAAATCCTCTGAAGTCAGTCAACAGCTTCATGTAATAGCAATAGCTTCAGGAACTGACTGAAATTTATGTAGTTTTTATTAACTAAGCATCTTCCCCTTCACTAAAGCTCTTGAATCTAAAAGTTTCATTGGGAAAAAAAAGTACCTTATACAGTTTCCAGCTGAAATGAACACTAGTGGCAGTAAACTTTGCAGGGCAAATTATTTATTAATAAAGACTTATTTTTATTCAGTTACAATTTTTTTTGTAGTCCACCCAACATTAAAATATATTCCTTCATTGAAAGGGAAGATGGTCAGTGAATAATGACTTAAATTTAAACTTAAAGTTCTTCATACAAAGATACTGTATAACTTTCAAAGATTTGGAATATAGCACACAGCTCATGTGGACTTTTATGATACTTTTTATGTTGGTTTCTGTCGTTTTTGGAGCTTGACATATATGGTCATAATGAAGTACTGTATTGTTGTTTGTGAAGGTGCAGCATGAAGATTCTGTGAAACTTCTAAAATCCTTTTTAAGGCTTTTGACTTTTTGGGCCCTATTTTAACGATCTAAGCGCATGGTCTAAAGCGCACGGCGCAGGTACACATAGGGAGTGTCCGAATCCACTTTCGCTTAACGACGGGAAAAACGGTTGGCGCGCCCGGCGCATGGTCTAAAAGGGTTGTCCCTATTCTTTTAATGAGTAATGGGTTTGTTTTGGGCATAATGTGCAATAAACCAATCAGAGTCTCATTTTCCATTCCCTTTAAGAGCCTGTTGCGCTCGCGCTATGGCAGATTCACTATTTACACGGCGGAATTTGCAAGCGCAAAGACAGGACGCACCTCCAGAGAGGAAACGGAGCTGCTCATGCACGAGCAAATAGGTAGCCTCATTCTGACACATGCAATGACTATCCATTATGGCTTGTAGGCATTTTTATATTTATGTAGCCTACACAATAATACTCTTTTACATTGTAATCCTTTAATTTTTTATATTTGACATGTTTGTGTGCTGCTGTGCATCCCTGTGTGTGTAATAAGCAGAGTGTACGCGCGTTCTGGACCCACCTATAGGCGCATGTTACTAACACGCTCTTTAAATAACAAAAAAAAAAAAATACTGCCCCATTGACTTTAGACCAGGTTTTAGTTGGTCAATGGCGTGGTCTCTTTCAGTTGCCTCAAAATACCCACGCGCCAACAATGCGCCTGAACAGACCTCGTTTTCGGACCAGCATGCCCATGAGCGCACAAATGGGTGCAAATGCATTTGCTATTTAAACAACCTGGCCTAGGAGGTGAAAATGATAACTGCGTCGGGCTGAAACTAGCAAAAAACACTTGTGTCGCGCCTGGCGTGGGTGTATGATAGGGCCTACGTCTTCAACCTGCTTACAGGTTTGGAACAGCATGAGGGTGAGTAAATGATGACAGGAATGAAACTTTTCTTCAAAAGTTGTTCATGCATGCAACCTTAGTGATATTCTGTCTCTGTGCTGGAAAAGATCTTACCTTTCCCTTGCTAATGATAAAGAACGTGTCCCCTCTGGCACCTTGTCTGATAATGTACTCTCCATCACTGTAGTGAGTCTGAGAAACGAGATAAAGAAAGAGAGGCAAAGAGAGAGAATTACTAAAGTGTCATTTTTTCCCTTCTGGTTCAATTTTCAGTGCTGCTCCATCACAATCATCCTCAAGCCATCATGAAGACAGTGCTTCAGTCAAGCAACAGGCTGCTTCAGGGCTGCAACACCAAAACAAGAACAGAATTCCTCATAGCTGTAATCCATGCTGCTGGCAAACCACAACAGCACCCGATGCAAATGTAACTCTGAGAAACTTTGACTGAAACCTCAATGTTTAGACTACAGTTATTTTAAGGCCTGAAAAAACCCTACAAAAGTGCTTGAATGCTGATTCCTGATTTCACACACCATTATATGGTGTTTACTAAGGCAAATATCACTATACTCAAGGGTCTGAGTAAACCCTTTACCTTAAATACTGATGTGCAATTTTTCTACTTTTGTTTCTACAACAGTTATGAAATACACCTCAAATTGCGTGGGTTGTTGTGGAGAGGTGTGTTGTGTGGTGTTGTTTTTTTAAGCACTCTGACTTCAGATTATAGAGAGCAGGATATTATAAAGCCTTGGGGATGCAATCTGTTGACTTGGGTCAATAAATAACCACCTAGGATCACCTAGAACACCATAGGAACTGCATAGCAATGTGATGAAACCTCTCAGAACACCATAGCAACCGCATAGCAATGCCCTGGCAACCAGCCACAACATCCATGGCAATTTTTAAAGCACCACTTACTTTTTCTCCAGCAAATGGAAAATCTTTTTGTTTCTAAACGTGTTTTATGCAATTCATAACATAATGAGAGTAGACCATTTTCTTTTACAGTCAGTTTTCTCTGGTCAAGTACTTTGATGGCAGAGCAACAGCTTGAAAAGGATCTTGTATAAAAATCTCACTGATTATAACAAATAGTGGCACAAAGAATGCTTGGAATACCTTGCTTGATTTGATTTACCACATTTGATTGACTTAATGAAATAATAATCATTACTATGTTTCTACAACCATGATGCAATGGGATTGTCATGAAATATGAGTTTTCTTTGCTTGTGCTGTTCCTGACAACAGCCTTTGTAACTGAACTATTTGTTCTTCAGTTCACAGCAGTAGAATGAATGGGCTGCTCCAGCAGCATTGTGCAGTTCATAGGTCTATTACTGAGCTCACCTTGAGGAAGTAATAATGTTGAGGTTAAGAACTGAATTTGACTCTCTTTTGTACTGTTAGGATGTATTACTAAATACCACCTCAACATCTCTCAACAGCATCTGTGGCTTGCTGAAAATAATTCTGACTCATCCAGCATTTCTAGCACAAATGAAAATCACATTTATAGTAATACAATAGAAGTTCCAGACGGTTTAAAGCAGAAATGGGAAATTCTTACATAAAGAGTAAAATTATTATTATTTTTATTTATTTATTTTGTAAACTGTGAATATTATTTGTTAGTACTATAAAGCTTATTTACAGAATTTTAATGTAAAATGTCCTACTTTTCTTGGTGGATGAATTCTGGCTATATACAATTCCAGTGGAGTTTTACTAGAATATGCTGAATATTGCAGAATAGCATATTACCATACTATTTTTGCTGCAGTATATACTGTGCTGTGCACAGAATGCAAATTTTCCGTATAAAACATCTGGAAGACCTACTAAATTTGCTAAAATATACAGTATATAACAGAGCTAACTGTGTGGAATACCTCATTTTTACGTGGCCTACTTTGTGCGATGAATAAACGGGAAGTAATATCAGCTGCGATTTTTAACTTTCTAGACATTTGAACTCCTGTGCTGTGCTGAAAATCCTTTACCTAATTTGGTGATTCTGGTCAAAAATGACTGGCCTTTTAAAAAATTGCCTGTATTTCTCTCATTATGCTATATTATCAGCAAATCTTGCATTCGATCTTTTTGGCAACTTGTTTTCTTTTGATTAGCACAGGTCTTGCATATCTTTTTGAAACTGACTGGCTGTAGGCCTTTGATCTGAGCTTATGCACCTCAGTTTTTGAGAACAAGATGAATTATTTTGGATCATTTTGATAATGTCCACTCAAAAACTGAGGTGCATAAGCTCATATCAATGAGACCTATGATCAGTCCGTTCCAAAAAGAAATACAAAACCTGTGCTAAATGAAGGAAAATAAGCTTATAAAAATATTGCATCCAATATATCACAATATTATATAATTTTTTGTAGGCCAGTCATTCTTAGGAACACCACAAGTGTAACAAAGTGTGTGTGGGGGGGGGGGGGGTACAAAAATAGGAAAGCTGTTATACCCTTTGTAAGCAAAGTCAGTAACACTTAGTTCTATTGTGATAATCAATAGCATTAATATTAGCATATTATTGGCTGGGTCTCTGGCCTAGGCTGCACCATACGTCTCACTGTTTTAATGCATCAAAGTAGCTGAGACACATACATGACAAAAAAAACAACAACAAAAAAAAAACATATAGGGCAAGTGGGCCGTGTGGGTGGGCCGGGTCCCTGACCTGGGCTGCACTACACGTCTCACTTTTTTAAATGCATAACAAACTAGCTGAGACATATACACATCTACACATTAAAAACATAATTAAGTAAATAAATAATATATATATATATATATATATATATATATATATATTAGCATATTATTAACATATAATGTTATTAGCATTTTCAGGAAAAAGAAAATCCTCATTTATTGTCGCATAATCCCTACTGATTTAGTATTTAACTTTAACTGCAACCCTTCTCCAGAAATCCCCCCTCTTTCCACTCTTTGCCCTACATTCTTTTTACCATAAGGCCTCACACATCTGATGGAAAAATCTGACTTTCTGACCCATGTTGCTCCAAGTAGAACAGTGCAGTGTGGGAATGCCTGCCAACTCCAGCACTTCACAAGCATGTCTGGGATAAAGCCCAGACATAGCTAACTGCCGTAGACACAGCATAACAGAGTGCAATAGGGATGTCCGCTTTTTAAGCAGCCTTGTTTTTTCCCATTCACCTTCTTCATAAGCTTTTCAAACAATCTTCAATAAAGACACACAAACCAAACCAACCATATCTGAAACTAAAAAGCATGTGAAAATTAGAGAAAAAAAGACAAAAGCACAAGGCTTTTGTTGTTGTTTTGTTTAAATGAGGAAATGTTTTTTTATACATAGTTTACAAGAAAATACTATTTTAGTCTTTCTAAAAGTATAGGGAGTCTTGATTAAATCACTGGGAGTGTGTGGTCACTACTGAGCATTGGAACAATTCTCGTTTCCTTGGTAACAGCAGCTTATTTGATTGGTGGATCTCTTTTGAGGATTATGGACAGGGATGGTACTCACAAAGAATTCTGCAATTTCTATTTTATTTATTTATTTGTTTGTTGGTTTGTTTGTTTGACAGAAAAGCATTCACAGTCACAGTTTATATGTTGTAGTTTAAAGGGGTCATCGGATGCGACATGCACTTTTACAAGCTGTTAGAGCTGAAATGTGTGTTGGCAGTGTGTGTACACAACCACGCTATAATGATAAAGATCCACCCAGTGGTTTTTATTTAATCTCGTTAAATCATTTCCCCTTTCTCATATCGAGCCGACATGATGTCACACTGACTAAGGCCACTCCCACGATTATTGATTGACAGTAGTGTTTCAGTACAGAGTGGACTGGTGTCTAGACCCACCCTGAGTGATCTGTCATCAGTCCACATTGTTTCACCACCGGAGCAGATGTAGACAAGAATGTCTCCTAAACGACTGAGGTGTTCTGTTGTTGGAAGAAATAATGAACATACCTGTTGTCATTTACTCCCGACATCTGAGCCGCTGAAGATGCAGTGGATTACATTTGTTTTTGAAGGGAATGCGCCCCCGATCTGCCTAAATGCGTCTATCTTCGCGCGAATCATTCGTCATCCAGCTTCACCTCCAGAAGTGGTGAGTGTAAGGTTTTTTAATGAATCTTTGCAAAACACCTTTCTTAATAATGTCCTAATTAGCAAGTTTCACGATGAATGCGGCTAAAGTTTATCATCTGTCAGAGAGTGGCTCGGAAGAGAGGGCGGGGTGAGCAGAGCTCATTTGCATTTAAAGTGGCATGCAAGAATACAGCTTGCTTTAGACAGAGCTGTTTTTGACAGGGTAAAAACGGTGTTGTTTTACACTACCATTGAGAAATTTTAACCAAACTATGTTACAGACTTTTCATTAAGGCCCTAAATAATCATATCAGCTTGTGGAAAATGGGCATCCGATGACCCCTTTAAATCAGTGGCCTCAAACTCAATTCCTGGAGGGCCATAGCCCTGCAACCAGCTCTAACTCACCTGCTTGGAAGTTTACAGCAATTCTGAAGGCCTTGGTGAGCTTCTTCAAGTATGTTTAATTAAGATTGGAGCTAAACTCTGGGAACTGAGTTTGAGACCACTGGTTTGAATTCATTTTCTCCATAGATAAGAGCACCAGAATGTGTCTATGAAGTTTCAGCTCAAAATACCACACATGCACCTGTTTTGAGTGGAAGAAGATACACGTTGTTTTCATGCATGTCTCTTTAAATGCAAATGAGCTGCTGTTCCCCGCCTCTTTTTCCAGAATAGGGCTGTGCCTTTACAGCTCGTACCTCAGATACTCTGCTAAAAAATATCTGTTCGGTTTTGATTATCATGTCTATTGCACTGAAATCATGAATTTAAACCATATTAGTTTAAACTTCTGATATACGGTTTTCTGAATGCACACATCCGAAGCATGCGCACAGAAAGCGTCTGTCACACGGCATTTGAGTACTAAACTAAGCTAAACTAAATTATTTTATGTCTTATTGCGCTTAAACTGTCAAATACACACAAGTGTATTTTAAAAACACACATGATGTACAAAAATGTGCAGATTGAGGGGTGGTAATATTATAGTAAGATTACTTTTCTGCATCGTGGGGGGAGCGAAATCTGAGCAGCTGGTTTTTTTACAAGCTTGCAGAGAAAGGCTTACCAAAAATAAAAAAATTACTGGGTTGTTATTTTTCATGTTACAGCACTTAAAGACAGAAAAAGTCAGAATATTCATGATGTCCCTGTTGAAAAAAAAACAGCATATGCTGGATAGGTATGTTTTGAAGCATGGCTGCTGGTTTGAGCTGGTTTAAGCTGGTCCTTAGCTGGCCATGAGCTGGTTTAAGATGGTCATTAGCTGGTCATGTGCTGGTCATGAGCTGATTTAAGCTGGTCATGTGCTGGTCCTAAGCAACTAGCTCCTGCTTAGGACCAGCACATGACCAGCTTAAATAAGCTCATTACCAACTAAGGACCAGCTTAAACCAGCTCAAACCAGCAGCCATGCTTCAAAACATACCTAACCAGCATATGCTAGATTTTTCAACAGGGGTCACATTTAAACTGCATATGGAGGTGGTCTGAAATGCGATTCCAAACAGATTTAAATACAGATGCATCTCAGTCTGAACACTCTGGCTGCTCATATCGGATTTCGAATTGTCTCTTGCACCACTCCTAAAACGACACACAACGATAACGTCAAAACCGGTGGTGAAAATGTAAGAAGTACTCATACATTATTCAAACAGTCAAAGCTGGCTGTGAGTACAACACGGAACATCTGGTGCTGAGTTTTTTTTTTGTTGTGCGACAGAGGAGTTCTGCACCACGTCTCAAGAGGTCACTTATTTAGAGAATGAGTTGATGCACCTCCATTTTTCCTGCATGTGTTTTGAAAGTCTCATCAAAAATGTGGGTATGCCTACATAGTAACCAAAGCAACCCATGCAGATAAGTTGTTTATGTCTGGACATACAAATCAGATTTGATCACTTGGAATTAATAGTGCGGACAGCCTGCCTGAAAAGATCTGATTTGAGAAAAAATCTGATTTGCCTGCAGTCTGAACATAGCCTTTGTATCTAGTTTTTCAACTTCCCACAATGCTGTCAGTCATCTCTGAAAGATTGCGCTTTACATTGTGCTTTGAAGTTCATTAATTGGGTCTCTGAATGCCTCCTGTCTGGCACTTTTATGTCGGTGGAGGCATTTCTGAGGTACTAGAGATAAAGACATTGCAGATTGGTCAAAAGCTATTAGATGCTGCAGGAAAAATCAATGTCTAATTGTACTAAGCATTTTACTAAAGTTCACATTAAAGTCTTTAAAAACTTTCCTAAGATTGAGTACATTGCCTTTCTGAATGTGTTCAAGGTGAGATAGACATTGCGAGTGATACTGGAGTGTCTTTGAAAAAACAACTTATTTGGAATATCTTCATCCTGAAAGAAGAAAATGCTGTGATCGCAAAGATATATTTTCTAAACAATCTTTCAATGTTTTAGGGCCTTGATCATTATAGTAATGATCATGCTGTGGAAAGAGAAAACTTTTAAATGAAAAGTCAATTCCCATCTTGAAAAAAAAGACACTGAACTGTGGAACTCTTATTTTCATTTCACCTCGTGTCTTCGTCCTTGTGTTCCCCAGGAGGACATTATCATCAAGCATCCATTTGGTTTCATTTTTAAAAAATGAAAAGCTATTTGCTGTAATTTCCTACTTCAAATGGGTTTCAGGAGAGTCATCAATTAAAGAGCCATAGATCTTCAAACTGGAACATCATGCTGAGCGGTTCTCTGCGATGACCCTCTCCACACTGAACTGCAAAATATACGATAGGCTACCACAAGTTTGCTTCACCATCAGGCTTGCAAAGTAGGAAAAGATATTCAATGTGCCAGGAAATTTGGCAGTGCAGCACGTCCCAAACATCCACTCACTTGAAACAGAAGGTCTTGATGTGGAGATAATATCTAATACTGTTATTGCATTACTGTATTAGCTGTACACCTATTTGCATACACCATTTAAGACATCTGAGTCCAATAATATCAGAAAAAAGTACAAGGGGAACATTATATTTGGAGGGCCATCTAGAGTTAATTTTGGCAGCTGTTTTTTTTTTTTGCCTTGTCTTGTCTTATAGTCTAAGTCCTGTGTTAAATGCCCTTTTTAGTTTTCACCATATAGATTCAGTCAACTTATCCTGTTTTTTGTTTAGTCAAGTTTTAAATGACTAAAACTCTGGGAAACTTCAGTCAATGGAAACTTCATATACGTCATGTTTTAGTCATGTTCAATAATGGTTAAACAGATAATTATAATTATTTTGATCAAAATTGTAATCATGATAAATGATCATGATTGCTGTAATTTGAGAAGTTTCATCAGAAATACTGGACTGCATGTTCTTCTATAAAGCACAAAAGCAGACAATGTCATACATATGAATTATTTTACCTAATCTAGTTGCCTTAAATTATCATATAAATTAACACACTCTGGATATTATGCAAACTGTTAAAACTCAAAAGCTTTTTTTATATTACAACAACAAAAACAACTTTGTATTGTACAGAGGCTGTTTAAGTGTTTGGATTTATTACAATTAGTAACAGAGTCAATGATTGTCAATTAATATTTTTCATCATAGTTTTCGTAAATGAAATTAACACTAGGTTCACAGCGTCAAAAAGTTTTAAAACACTTGTCCTGAAATGAAGCATTTAGTCTACTATTGTAGCCTAATGTGCTGAGTCAACTGTATTCAACTGAATACTACTGAATATTTCTTTCCAGTCTAAAAACTCATTTATTGAAACCGACTCATTCTGAACCGCCATGGCTTTGTGAGGTCAGAAGCAAAAAATGGACCATTTAAATCAAATTGCTGGAGAGAAGTTGGAAATGGTCATGTTTTTGGCCCAAAAATGCTTTTTTCTGGAATGCAACAATGCATGCTTTGTGAACAACTCCTCACTAAGTCTGTGCTGTCGGCTCTTGATAAGAGAAGAGTGGTCTGGTGACGCATGATGACTATCGTAGCAGCTGGCCTGTGCTGACTGCAAAATGAATAAAAAAATATTACAATCCTGAAATGCTCCTGTGGCAGGAAAGTTGCTTAATACAGAAGTTACATGTGGGTCAGGGCACAATAAAATTGTATTTTTTATTGCATTATTTTTTAATACTTTTACTAATCAGCACAGACTTCTAAAATCAGCAAAGGACGCTAGCATGTTACATCATGAAGCATGCCTAGGGGAACTTACACAGTTGTTTTGTCAGACAGATTCATACATGTGGTCAGAGATGCTTTCTATCCTGAGCCTACGGCGACCAGCGAAGAGAGCAGAGAACCAGCTGAGACAGAGCATAAACAAAGCGAGAGAGAGAGAGAGAGAGAGAGAGAGAGAGAGAGAGAGAGAGAGAGAGAAGATTGTAGTATGAGAAAGAGACAGAAATGAGGGACTGAGAGAATGTAGAGAGAACAGAGCGCAAGATCAAAGCAGAGACCACAGCACTGTTTTCATCATGTTTAGTCAGGGCAGTAACCGCAGCAGGTGACCAGCAGGAACCCAGCATGAATGCAGCTCATTAGTCACTCTACCCACAGTTTTAGGCCATGATCATGTCCATCAGCTTTGCCTTTAAAACATGACAGTGAGATTCATGAAGGAATTGATCTAATAATTCTTTGTTCCCAAAATATATTTAAAAATAGGTTAAAAGCCACACTCTGAACTTCTATTACAAGTTGATTTTCAGTTGACATCATTCATCCTTCATCTAGTTTTAGTCATGTTTAAAATATATACTGGGTGTTTTTGCCTCCAGAACTGCCTTCATTCTTCATGACACAGATTCAACAAGGTGCTGGAAACATTCCTTAGAGATTTTGGTCCATATTGACATGACTGCATCATGCAGTTGCTGCAGATTTGTTGACTGCACATCCATGATGTGAATCTCCTGTTCCACCACATTCCAAACACGCTCTATTGTATTGAGATCTGATGACTGTGGAGGCCATTCGAGTATAGAGAACTCATTGTCATGTTCAAGAAACCAGTTTGAGATGATTTGAGCTTTGTGACATGGCACGTTATCCTGTTGGAAGATCAGAAACAGGATGGGTCGCAAGATGGGTTCACTGTGGTCATAAAGGGAGGGACATGGTCAGCATCAACACTCAGGAAGGCCTTGGCATTTAAGCAATGCTCAATTGGTACTGAAGTGTGCCATGAAAATATCCCCCACACCATTACACCACCATCTCCACCAGCCTGAACCGTTGATACAAGGCAGGATGGATCCATGCTTTCATGTTGTTTAAGCCAAATGCCATTCACTGGATACTTTCTCTTTTTTGGTCCATTCTCTGTAAACCCTAGAGATGGTTGTACATTAAAATCCCAGTAGATCAGCAGTTTCTGAAATACTCAGACTAGCACATCTGGCATCAACCACAACCATGCTACATTCAAAATCTTAAATCGCCTTTCTTCCTCATTCAGATCGTCTTGACCATGCCTACATGCCTAAATGCATTGGGATGTTTCCATGTGACTGGATGATTAGATTTTGGCATTAACATGGAGTTGAAGAGATGTACTTTATAAAGTGGCTGGTGAGATATATATGAGTGAAATACAGCTGTTCAATGTTTCATATAGAATAATAAAAAAGAGGGATTTCCTTGTAATAGCTTATTGTAATGTGTTGGGAAACACTGAAAAAAAGGTTTGACTCGATGTGTATTATATTAGGACACCAACAGCTGCATTGTAAACGCAAGCCTATGAATTTATGAACGGCCTTCAGGCATATAACATTCAAAAACAAAGCAGTTTTAATTTGTTGATGCAATCTTAATTAACAAGGATGTCCCAAGGCTAGTCTGTTAATTTCACTAATTTCCAAACATTATGAAAATGAACAATAAAGTAAAATAGGTTCATTTTCTCCATTTGGTCTCTAAAAGGGTAACACTTCTATTCCTTAAAGAAACTTAAACGTAAACACAATATTGTGCTAATTAAATTCGTTTGAGGGAGGTCAGCTTACTCGCACATATGGATTTGATAATAAACCGAGTGGATTTGGTTTACATCTTTATCCATGATGGAGGGCATCTTCACATGCAAATGAGAGATTTAGTTCAGAAACAATGTTTCTGAAGAGAGGAACAAAAAGTCAAAGCTGTCCTTTACTTAACACTTCAGGGCTTATTACTTATATCATCTACACTTGAAATAGCCTGTCAACAGCAATTTGGTGTTCTTTGTTTCCTTAACGAAAATAAATGTCATTCCGTGTGGGAATATCCTTTGAGCAAATGTCTCCAAACTCTCTCTGACTCAATAAGCCCAATGTGTGCTTTGTCATCGTGACAAATTGAGCTCATCTAGGTAACGACAAACAACAAAAAAAAAGCATAGTAAAGTTTTTCCCTAGTAAATATCAAAATATTTGCAGAACAAATGCCTTAAAGGTGAATAGGCAGTTAGGCTCTTATATTTCATAAGACGAACCATGACCATAATTTTATTATACTTAGGGTAATGGATATAATTGTTCATGGCCTATTTGAAACAGAATTAATATGAACTGCATGTACAGAGCCTCCAAAAACTATTCAAAAATCCAAAAACTATTCAAAAATGGACTCTGGGGCCAGTAGTTTCCACCAGGATTATTATCGTTAACTAAACCTAAGACTAAATAATAAAAACAAACATTTTCATTTACTTTGAATTAAATAAACACTAATAAACATGTAAATATTTAAAAAAATAGTTAAAAAAATTTTTAAATTAAGCTTTTTTTAAAAAAAAAAAAAAAAGTACTAAAATAACTAAAGCTAAATATTAAAAAAAAAAATACAAAAACACTACAAATCAATAAAGCTTTAACTAAAGTTAAAATGAAGATAAAATATAAAAATAAATAATTTAAAATATTAATTAAATCTATAATAGTATATCAGTGATACTAAAACAACACTGGTTTCCAATATCAGTTTCTGGAAATTAAAATGCCACTCAATATCTCCATAGAGATATTGATTTTTAGTCACAATAAATAAAAGGTTCAATACAAACAATCATGAGCTCCAAGAATCTTTACTAATGATATGTGCTCCTGTATAAGTCACTTATCCATGTTATTTCAACGTAATATTTTTTTTCTTTTTTTTCACGTTTAATTGCAAATTATTCAATAATCCTCAAGAGAGATCCATCAAAGTTGCTGTTCCCATTGAAATGAAATCATTGGAAACAGCACACCAGTGACCATCCACACAGATGTAGCACAATCCTATTTTCATGGAAATAACAAGATTTAATAACATGTCGGAGAAATATAATGAAAAATCAAAATCAAATACTTTTCCCGGTGAGACCTTTCAAATAAATACCCTTTTTGATTAAAACCTTTGCCTAGTGATATTTAATGAATGACAACCCAGTAAAATATGTTTAACAGAGAATGGATTCTACACTTGTTGTTGTAAAGAATCACAAAGTAACTGGCTCTTCTGAGAAAATACACAAGGTTTTATACAACACAGTTCAGTGGCTTACCTCCTCCAGCACATCAGCTAGCTTGCTGAGTATTTCTTCCGGAAGGCCTTGGAATGTCGGAACGCTGTGAACAAGATAAAGAGAAAGTTTGAGGTTTTGTGAGCCAACAAAAACAAGCTGTTTCCATCAGGTCACAAAGTATCATATCTGACCAGAAAAAAAAAGAACAACAACCTGAGTTTCAAAAGAACATGTTGAGAAGGAAGAGTCCGTCATTATTATGAAATTAATTTAGTAATATCAGAAACAAACTCTATGAAATCCACGAAAGCTGGTAAATGAACAGAGTAAACGTATGCAAGAAACTGACAAGCACACGTTTGCTGTCTCAGAAATTATGTCTCAGGTTGAGGTGTGGGAGGACTACTCGTGGTTTTCATAAAAAAGGCCTGCCAATCATTTTAAATAGCTAAGAAAACCAGTCAAGCAGAAAGAACTTACTGGAAAAAATATCTCAGTTGACTCTCAGTAGAATGAAAAAAATCTCCAAATTAAACACATGGTTTTCCAGATTTAAATTAGCTAGGGGACATTAAAGTCAACATAAAATCAAAACTGACTCTACATACTTTTAGCACTTCTTGTCTTTCTAATTTGCTCTGCCTCTGACACTTGAAATGTTCATTCTTAGATGATTCCAAAGAACCAATCAGATGAAACTGACTATAGTGTTATAGACACTAAAATGCGCATAAATATGCGTAAAAATGCATTTGCATTTTTAATGTGCCATACATATCACTCTTAGATAGAGTGACCATACGGGCCATTTTAAGGGATGCGTCCTTGCCAGGATTTCTATATTGCGTAAAATATCCAGGTTTTGGCTGTTTGCACTGTGCAGGTCGATCGCTGCGTGATGTTCATGAGAGAGCAGAGCAGATGGCTCCTTATGCTTTCAAATCGCTCTCGCGCCTACTTTGGTGTCTTTTTTGATCGGTGCGCAGAGACGCTTCAAGTCAAATGAACGAACAAACGTGCGCATATTTGCATCGCTTTGATCGTTCTCTGTAGATCTCACCTTCTCACGCGCAGTGATCACAGTTGGTCGATTATGTACATTATGCATGTTATTGGTCAAACTACTTTGGATGTTTTAGGCAATTTTAAAATCCTGGCCAGGACGTGTCCCGTATGAACGGCACATATAGCCATCCTACTCTTAAGAGTAGCTGGAGCAAACTAAATGCACTTCTACACTTCTGCTGACAAGTGAATATGGACTTTGTCTTCTTCATTTAGCATCTGAAACTCCTCAGAGGATACATCTATTGCTGCAGTCACATTGTCCATGAGGGGCGTCAACGTATTGATTCTGAATGCAACACTTCTTCTCTCGCTGCTCCATGTAGCTCATAGGCATCTTACGTTTCCTTCAAAAACCAAGTTCTTTCCGTTCCTTGACATCATCAGCCATACGGTCTCCAGTAAAGCTGGTTCGGGGCCTCTGAAGAAATGTAATTTTCTTTGAGAATCTTATTGCAAAATGACATTGTTTTGGGTCACCAGACGCTATGGGGTCCATGATTGAATGATTGTTTTAAAAAGATCAAACAAATCCTGACCTCTTCGTTCAAGGATTCAATAAGTCATTACGGATGAAACCATACCATTGTTTTCTTTCTGTTTTCAGACCACAGTTTATTAGGTGCTCACTAATGCTATTACTATTGCTCATTCTTTGGGTTTGAGGTTTCTCACAACTCATCCTTCACCATTTGTACATGATGCATCAAAGCATGTGGTTTATTGCATTTCTTACATTTCACCTGCCCGAAGATAAAACTGGTAACAACCACAATAATGCTCATAGAAATATACAGAAGAAAGAATATGGCAAGCACAATGCCCACAAGACCCATGATACACAATAACAAAGGTTCTCATCTAAGGATCCTCAGCATACTTTGAAGGGGGCTTCAGCATGACTTAAAATTATTTTAAATCAAAATAAATTACTAAAATTAAGACAATCCACTAACATTTTAGTTTAGGGACCAATACTCACTATTAACTAGTTGCTTGTTAGCATGCATATTACTAGCACATTAATGCCTTATTCTGCACAACCATATTTTAGAGCCCTTAATCCAAAAAGTTAAAAACTACCCTACTCACTACTAATAAGCAGGAAATTTGGAGTTTATTGAGGGAAAAGTCATAGTTAATAGTGAGAATTGGTTACCAAAAGTGTGACTGATATTTCTTATTTTAATTCACCCTCTCTGCAAGTATTTATTTATTTATTTTTTTGAAGACCCATGAAAAAAAAAAAAAACTTTATATATGGAGAAGCCTAATTTTAAAAGTGTGTTACAAATTAACAAATAACATTTCCTTTTTTTCTAGTAATGCCAAACTCTAAAATATTTTATCAAGTAGACAAAAATATATGCATTTAATATATTTATATTTAATATTTATCCAGTAAATCACAGGGGTCTTTGAATATTGAGATGGGGGCCATGGAGTCAAAACAGTTGAGAATCCCTACACTAACAATCTCACATTTTATCTTGGAAACTCTAAAAATGTAGTTACAATGCATACTAAAATATGAATGCAAAATCCATTATTACATAATGCAGTAGACGTTATTGGGAGAGAACAGAAGTGTGAATGCATTTTTATGATGGACTGTAGACTAATCGATATTAAATGATAAAAATGACAATGTTCTAATAAAGCAAAGCTATTCATAAACAGCTCACGGCTAAAAATCTATATTTTCTGACTAAGTGAGTGGAAGGAGATGAATTAGACTCAAACAAGCAGAGTGAATCTACAGAAAGCAACATCACTCTAATCATTATCTGCCCTCTGCCTACGCCTAACCAACACACACTTTACTTTCCTCAGAAAAAAACTGACAAAATATAACGACAGTTGATTAGAAACATTTGAGAGTAATATGCCATTTCACCTTCCAAAATATTACAATCAAAACCCATCACCCGGGAGATTAACAACACACACAGCAAAGGACAGCGGGTTATCTGTGATTGTGTAAGCATTCACTTCTGTGTTATTCATTCACGATGAAAATCAATTTCATTTATTGCATACTGGTGAGGGACAGACCTCTTCCATCAGGGGTTAGGAAGAATAAATAGAAGTGAACGAAGCAGCAGCCCACCTCTTCAGAAACTCCATGTACTCAGCATGCTTGATGAGTCCGGTCCTCATCATGATGGTCTGGAAACACTGACGGTCGATGGCCCATAACTTCACATTTGTGAGGGCTGGGGGAAAAAAAAAAAGAAAAGAAATAAGCAAATAACACCCACATGCACATTTATCTAGCCAAAATTGTATTTATTATCTTTATCTGCTTAGCTACAATAAGTGCTAACAAGATCTCTATATATACAATATACAATATGTCCTAACAATATGTGACCCTGGAGCACAAAACCAGTCTTAAGTCGCTGGGGTATATTTTTAGCAATAGCCAAAAATACACTGTATGGGTCAAAATTATTAATTTTTGTTTTATGTCAAAAATCATTAGGATAGTAAGTAAAGATCATGTTCCATGAAGATTTTTTGTAAATTTCCTACTGTAAATATATCAAAAC